>AWOL01S0050681.1:0-18891 GCA_000715115.1 Nicotiana otophora
GGTATTTATTCAGCAAAGTGTAACTCTTTGAATTCCTTCCGCGCATTCGTATGCGCATGTCAGCGCTTGGTATCGGCTGTGTGCCGACGGCTTATGATTCTATGGTTAAGGTGCGAGATGTGATTTTGGCGTGCTGATGATAGGCTAGTCTGGAGGATTTGAGGTCGGGTTTTGACGGTAGCTTAAGCACAGAGATTTCGGTTGTGTGAGCACGTGCTTTTGGGACTTATATGTCCGGTGGTGTCCCTGTTAGTTGAATTTGTGATTGGATGACTAAGTGGTGAGAATGATGTGACTGCGAGATGTGTTCAAATTGTTGGAATGTGACAGGAAGAGTTTACTTGAGATGTAGCAAGCACCATTGGGTGTTGGATTTCTATCTTGATTTGACGTATGGCCAAGAGTTATGGGTGTTTTGGTCTGGGGTATACTTGGGAATCAGTGATGACTTGCAGAGATGAAGTTCGAGAATGCCTCGATTAAGGAAATTTCTGGATACGGGTTATGTCCCTTAAGGAGAATAGGGAAATCATGGGATGAGTGAGTTGTTATTTCTGAAGGATGTAGTGCGCACAGAGTATAAATTTGATTGGTGGTATTAAGGCATGGTTACTTCTTTGGGTGTTGTTGTGCTAGTGGGGCATATGTCCTTCAGCCCATTTGGGCGGTGCAACTTAGATTTGAACAAAGTGGATGACTCTCGAGAAGGTACGAATGGATTCAAAAAAGTATAAGTGGCAATTGAAAATGTTTTGGATTCGTATATCACTAAAATTAGTTATTTACATTGGATGGTGTCGCGACTTGCGGTAATTCTGTATGACTATGGATTCTACATTTCAGTATAAGAAAAGGGAAGAGGAACAATTTTAAATTCACATAAGGTCTTTCGGAGTGGATTTCTCGGTTGTGGTGCTAATGGGGTGCTTAAAACGAAATTCGGCGGCTTATAGACCTTAGGGCATTGCGATTCTATGCTAGGTTTCGTGGGGTAAGTCGTGGTTAAGGATCGTGGTGTTCCACCAAGGAGAAATAGCAATTTGAAGGAAATTTGGAAGGGACTTGGAGAAATAGGACATCGTGGTAATAGGTTGGATCAGCACAGTAACAGATATAATCAGTTTTTTGGGTACTTATGATGTGGCTAGCCTCCACAGGTGTTTTGTTGAAATGCTCTTGGGTTATGGCGACCTGTATGGCTGGGTTGAGTTAGAGAGACTCGGTTCTGATAGCTTGGTTATGTGAAAATGGATTTCAAAGAGTTCTCATTGGTTGTTACCACGGTTCGAGAAGTATATTTCCTACTGGCATGAGGAATATGTTGCGTATTAGGATTTTCTCTGGGATGAGATCAAATGGAAGGTTTCTGACTGATCGGGCATGTATTATGCTTGTGACTCAGAGTGGATTATGATATTCTTGTACTCTTCCTAAGATAGCATGGTAGATGCGTCGTGTTGTGTGGGATTGAGATTTGCATGTGCAAGGTCACAGTTCAGTTTTGAAGGCAAGGACATAAATTCGTAGGCATCATAGACGGTTTCAGATGACTAGGCTAATGATATTACTAATCGGTATGGCTTGATTAGAGTATACATTTCAGAAGGAGCAATGTGTTTTGACTTATGGATACTTCACTAGTACCGTGACACTCTCCTGGTTGATCGACTACTGATATCAAAATTTTTCTATGTGGCACGGAAGAATTTTAGAAGTACTCCTCGTGGGATGATCGTGTATGAGATATGGGTTAGACATTCTGGCGGTGGAGTTGGGATCAGATATGGTGATTCGTGTGTTCTATGCATTTTGAGACTGGGAGTTCTCAAGAGCAGATTGTTTCATGGTTGTGGACTATTAAATCATGGCTGAAGCTAGCTAGACGATAGTATGTGTTATGATTAAGTCATTTTGGGCTTTCGTAGGGTTATTTTTCCATTTGTGGGTGCCCAGAGTTGATTTGGGGGGTCCATTGGTAGGCCCGATTAGGATGTGTATTCTACACCGAGCCGGATTGGTTGGCTCCATACTACTATTATTGAGGGATATGCCACTCAGTTGTTGTTGAGCTTATTCGTGTTCTGAAATGATCCGTGAGTTACTCTTCTATGCTACGAGGAGATGTTATTCGTTGGTTATAAGCACACCTGGTGCGGTTCTATTTGGGCTTTATAGCGGAATTTGAGCGAGGTGAATAATTCGGTATTGCATGGTTGATGGCGTATGGGTTATGTTCTTTCGTGTTTTGTGTGGCATTGTGTTATATGCTTCTCTGTGGTTATGGTAATGCACTTTGAGTACTTGATGTCGGATTGCGCGTGTTTATTGATTTTGAGCATGATGGCTGAGGTATTTCATATGGATCAGTGTTTAGATGGGGTCATGCATTGCAGCAGAATTATGCTGAGATATGGTCCCTTGTGTTAGATTCATGTGTTTTGGTTCTACGTTGTGTGATAGGTTCTTAGCATTGCATTGTGGTGGTACCCGTTGAGTTTGCGGGATGGTTCTCTTGATGGGGTCATTTTCGCGATTGAGTACATTTTGATTGTTGGTTATTGGTGCATGGATTGCACGGTTTGTGGCTCTGGGTAGTATTGGTGTTGCGTGTTAGTAGAGTAGTTGGTATTCGATAAGATGAAGTCGTCGGATCTAGGATGGGTGCTATCTGATTTGATTGCGGTATATTTGGAAGGATAATATCGGAAGTCAGCTTAGTAATTGGCTATAGTTCTTGTTGAAGGAGAGGGAGCTCCATGGACTGTTGATTGGATGAATGGTTATGCGTTTCTGCGTGTTCTTTCATTATCGGCGGTGTAGGAAGGTTTTAGAGTGAGGTTTTGTTAGATATGAGGTTTATTACCGGAATTGGGTTGTTTTGAGCAGAAACTATGATCGGAAAATTTCCTATGGGTATTTGAGTTATGTGGTATATCCTGTGATTGTAACTTGGGTTTTGTAACAGAGTTGACCAAGTTTGACTTTTTATGAATTTGAACCTAGAACGGAGTTCTGATTATTCCAATAGCTATGTATGATGATTTTGGACTTAGGAGCGTGTCTGGAAAATTATTTGGAGGTCCGTAGTAGAATTAAGATTGAAATGGTGAAAGTTGCATTTTTCGGAAGTTTTAGGGGGAGGGGGGTGACGTTATGATATCGGGGTCGGAATCCGATTCTGGAATTGGAATAGCTCTATTATGTCATTTAGGACAGGTGTGCAAAATTTGAAGTCATTCCGGATTGATTTGCTATGTTTCGGCACGAGTTATTGAATTTGAAAGTTCAAAGTTCATAGATTTCGATTTGAGGTGTGATTCGTTGTTTTAACATTGTTATGTGTGTTTTGAGGCCTCGATTTGGTATTTATTGTTTTATGGAACTTGTTGGCATATTCGAACGGGGTGTCGAGGGGCTCGGGTCAGTTTCGGACGAGGTTCGGATCATTTCATTTCATTTTTGGATTTTTGCTAAGCTGCTAGTTCTGGTGTGATCGCACCTCGAAGAAGCGACAATGCAGTCATAGAAGCGGTATGAGAGCTGGACGAGGAGGCCCGCAGGAGCGGAGAAAGGTTCGCAGGTGCACATACGCAGGTGCATCGAGTGGAAGCACAAATGAGAGGGTCATCGCAGATGCAAAGTTTAATACCGCAGGTGCGGGGGTTGCTGAGCAAGGCTATTGTTTGTAGGAGCAAAGTTTTTCGGCAAAAGCGGTGGTCGCAGATGCGACGAATTGTCCGCAAATGCGGAATTGCTGGGCGGAAGCTATATTATCGAGTGTTTTGGTTCTTTCTTCATTTGGGGAGCTATGGAGCTTGGATTTAGGCAATTCTTGAAGCAATTTTCGTCTTGTGGACTGGGGTAAGTATCCTCTACTCATTTTTGACTTTATATCATGAATATACCTTCAATTTTGGCAATTGGATTGTGAATGTTAAAGAGGTAATTGGGGGTTTTGGCCTAGAGTTTCATAATATGAATTATTTAGTGTTGAACATCGAATTGCAATCGGATTTGAGTGAAACTAGTATGATTCGACTCGTAATTGAATGGGTTGTTGGATATTGTAAATTATTTCGGGTTGCGAGGTGCGGGCCCGAGTTTCGCTTTTGGCTGATCTTGGTCTTTTGATTCAAGATTTGATCTTTTTTGATTTGGATTGGTTCCTTTAGAATTGTTTGATGTACTTGAGTTGTTTTTGGTTAGTTTCGAGCCGTTCCGAGGTCGGAACGCGCAAGGTTGAATCTTTGGAGCATCGCTTGGCTTGCTCGGCATTGGTATTGGCTTGTTAGAGGTAAGTAACTCTTCTAATCTTGGAGCTGAGGGTATGAACCCTAAATATACGTATTATGTGTTTGGTTTTGAGGTGACGCACATGCTAGGTGACGGGCATGTGGGCGTGCGCCAGTGAATTGTGATTTACATTATTTCTGTGGTACTGTGTAGTTACCTTAACTTGTCTAAAATCATGATATCGCTACGTACTAGAGTTATCGAGCTGTGATTATGTTAGAAGCCATATCTAGGCTACATGCTTATCCTATTGGGACCCACTGAGGTCATTTCTGTCGTTGAGCAATCTGCTTTCATTTCATTACATCCTCAGACATACGCATTCACATGCATATCATATCTCAGTCTCTGTTGTTATTTATTGATGCATCATATCATTGTGTTCGGGGTAGTATCATGACATTGTGAGCCCGAGAGAGTGGAGAGATTGATGACTGAGTGTGGTCGAGGGACTGATTGTGTGGATGACTATGGGATTGGGCTGCACGCTACAGCGGGTCATATTGGCTTACTATAGCATGTGAGTTGTCCGTGCAACACGTGAGTCGACTGTGCAATTCTAGATATTGATATTATGGCATGTGAGTTGTCCTTGCAGGACGTGAGTTGTCAGTGCAGATTATAGCGCTTGGGCTGTAGGAGCCCCTCTGGAGTCTACACACCCCCAGTGAGCACAGGTACCTACTGAGTGCGAGTGCCGAGTGGCGAGTGCCGAGTGCCGAGTGCCGAGTGACGAGTGACTGGGAGGGCCAAGTGAATTGGTACTTTGAGAGTATGCATCACTGATTTGCATCGCATTTGGCATGCACACTTGGCATACAGGTATAGAGATGCATTTTTCCTCATGCTGCATAGTATCACGTCATTTATGACTTCTCATACATTTTGACATATGGGCATAGAGAGACATCTTACACTTGCTATCTGAAAACATAAAATGAAATAAGTTATTGATTGTTTAGAGAATTAATTTGGGAAAAATCACAGTTTTCAAACTTACTCGTATTTTGGCATTTTCGGTAAAAGATTTGAGTTTTCACTAAGATACTTGAAAAGCGATGCCTATTTTTCTGGAACTATGAACGAACTGAGTATTTTTATTTCTGAGATACCTCTTTGTTACTTGTACTGTGCTGTTATGAACTGTTGTGGAATACTGGTGTTGGACCCAACGTTTGTGTTAGCTCGTCACTACTTTAAACCTAAGGTTAGGTTTGTTACTTATTGAGTACATGGGGTCGGTTGTACTCATACTACACTTCTGCACCTTGCGTGCAGATGTTGGCTGTATTCAATGGGAGCTGGATTTGAAGATGTACCTGTGTCCTGGTTGTAGTTGCCTCTTGTTCATGGTAGCCTTAGATGTAAAAAAATCTGTTAATGTATTTTTCAAACAGATGATGTATTTACTTCATTTAAGCTTTGTAAACTCTATTCTTAGAAGCTCATGATTTATGCTACCAGTCCTTTGCGAATGTATAAGATTTAGATATGTCTTTACTTAGTCGCTTTATTAATTGTTATTGGAATTGGTTAGTGGTTAATTGGCTTACCAAGCAGGTTGGGTTAGGTGCCATCACGAGAAGTCGTGACAGTGCCGCATGGGGCAACACGCCATGAGGATATTAGTGGACATATTAAGAGAGCTCAACAATTGACATGTAAGAGAAATTGGGCAACTGCACCACCCCATGCGCCGCGACAGTGGGGTTTTCTTAGAGTACGGATCAAACTTCGATTTTTGATGTCCAGACTTGGTCCTCGACACATGAACACAATCCTATCTTAATCCCTTGGGCTTTTACTTAGACTTCAAATCTCCAAATAGCTCGAATGAGCTCCACAACATCTACATAAATCAGAATCAATCTTACAAGGCATAAAACACATAATAAGTGCAAAACATTACCAATTAAAGCTCAAAACAAGTAAAGTGCAGTCAATTAGAGTGCAATAAGCGACAAAGATAGGCAATTATAGCCTACCATCAACACCGCACAATTAAACCATTGTGCGTCCTCGAGCAATCAAACTACACTTCACATAGACACAACCTTTTTTAAACAACTCTCATAACTCATCATACCAAGAATATTTAAAATAGACTAAGCACAATTGTGTAACATTTTCACCTCAAGATTTGACTCATAAGTACCACACATTATCCATAACTCGCTCACTTACTCGAACACAGAGGTCAATGAAATTACCTTTCCTTCATGAATCAAGTGCCCTCACACAATAATAGAGAGTGGTACTAACACACAATAAAATTCAATAACAATTAGGAACTCAAGATAGAAAGCATTCGCTCACTTTATGAAGTAACATTCATATGCAACAAAAGACGTACCATAGGCTTGCTCATAGTGTACTACTATACTAATTGAGATCATTCAGTCAAGGATCAAGTAGGACTTTATTTGGTTGCTATGTATGTTGTGGGATGGGTAGGATACATTTGGATATAAGAGTGACTACACCTCACTAAGAACTTTAATACATACAATTAACTGTTCAAAAGCCACACTTGTGTCAAACCATACTCCACCTTCACATCAATATACATCAAATCCCTACTTCTTTAAGCACAATTACATCAAGAGTTACAACTTTCAAGGAATATGTTTCACAATCATACAATTATTTTTCTTTCTTTTTCAATTCAAGTAGCTCTTACTTTTTCAAAACAGTGCACCTTTTTCCTTAATTATTTAGTTCCAGTCAAAATCCAACCTAACCACCACACACTTCAACTTTTACAAAGTTCATACAAATTCAAGTGCTCAGGAGAGGTAAAAGGTTCAAATATATGGTCAATTCAAATAAATGGTAAGGCTCGTAATATGGTTGCCAAAGAAATAGGATTACAAACTCAAAGGGGGTAACTAAGATACATAACAATTAGGTGGGTAGAAACATAATTGGCTCGACAAAGAAACCCCTATATCAATTCTAAGACTGAATAAAACTACTATTTCGTTTTCCAAACACACGGGGCAAGTTCTAGAAATCAAATGCAATACAATAAATAATACAAAACCTCACACACACATGGCACATAAATCACTTAGGATTGGACTCATCAAGACACTCTAGTCAAAGAAGTTAAGCAAAGATAAGATCATACAGTTTAAGGTACTTATACAATAGTCAAAAACAGAGCCTAAGCGTCACAACTAAAGCACTCACTATTCTCAAGGTACAACAAAGTTAAGAGATATTGCTTTCAATTAAAATCATAGAACAAGGTTTCCTACTCTTAACAAAAATAAAAACTAACTATACCTGATTAAAACAAAACCCTTGGAAAAGAACCGCGACACAAAGAAAAAGGGGAAATTATTACACTACCTACAAAAGAAAATATTTTTTTCCTTCGACTTTAATCTCTCAAGAAACCTGTAAATATGATATCTATCGTCGGGAAAAATCGAAAATTTTAAAATTTGCATTTTCTTTTTCTATTGTTTTATATCTCTAACTACTACAACTAACAACAAGAAAACTTAAACTAATTTACATACACGTATCCCCCATCCACACTTTAAGTTATGGCATGTCCCCATGACACACAATTAAAAAGCATAAGGTTAAGGAAACTTCCCTAAATATCTAGTCAGATCTGAGTCAAAGTCGGGCTACATTCTTCGTGCACGAACTAGTGCACACATCCATGCAGACAATTTCTTATCAGCCTTCTTGGAGTACACCCCACACTTATCTTTCTCACTCACCGGAGCCTTCTCTTTCGAACTCTTCACTTTCCACTCAACACTTGTAGCTGGTCTTTCATATTTCACCCTCGTTGCTACATTCATCTCAAAAGTAAACAGTCTCCTCACCCATTCTAAGCATGAGTTTTCTCTCGTGTATATGTAATACATCTCTACCCATTGCTAAGAATGGTCTTCCTAGGATGAGGGGACCCTCCTTTTTTTCTTCCATCTTCAACAATATAAAATCTACAAGAAATACGAACTTATCTACCAGAACCAACACATCTTCCACTATCCCTTCAGGTATTAGAGTCGTTTGGTCTGCTAGTTGCAAAGATATTAGTGCTGACCTTATCTCTCCATTCTCATTCTCCAGTTTCCTGTAAATAGACAAGGGCATTAAGTTAATTGGGGCCCTAGAATCACATGAAGACTTATCAAAAATTATAGTGCCTAAAGATCAAGGTATATTATTACTCCTTGGATCTCCACACTTTTGTGGGAGTTTATTTTGCAAGATTACGTTGCAATGCTCTATGAGCTTGGCCACTGAGGTCTTTTCTATTTTCCTCTTCTTTGTTGGGATCTCCTTCAAGAATTTGGCATAAGCAGGCATTTGTGAGAGCACCCTTGTGAATGGTAAATTTTCATTAACCTGTTTCAGTATATCCAGAAATCTCTCAAACTTCCGATCCAACTTTTCTCTATATATCTTATGGGGAAAAGGTATAGCGGGCATGTGCCTGATCTCTTCATGTTCCTCCTTTTTAATTCTCTTCCTTCTTCTTTTTCTCATCTCCCTTCTTGCCTTTCTTCTTCTTATCAACTTCATTTTTCAGCTGCTCCCCACTTTCTTCTTCAAGTTCCACATCGTATTGGACTTTGGTAGGATCTTTTCATAACTTGCCCACTTCTCAATGTTATAGCATTCATTGCTTCTTTGGGGTTTATCTCCATATCAGTAGGAAGAGTACCTAGAATTCTCTAAGATAATATTGTTGCAATCTGTCCCACTTGCTTCTCGTGATTTAGAATTGCTTCCCCTTGTACTTCAAATCTTTCATCAGTGTTTACAATAAAGGCCTTCACGAGATCTTCTAGACCAGACTGATTGGGTTGTTGAGTCTGAAACTGCTGCCTCTGCTGATTCACAATACTAGGAGCCCCTTGTCCCCGAAATTTGTTGCTATGCATTTGCAGTACCCCCTGGTCAACTCCATGAAAAAACAAGGTGCTTCTAACCCATTTCATTGAAGTTATAATTACCCACAACATTCATTCCCTGAGTTGAGGCTTGACACTTATGAGTAGGGTGTCCTCCTTCACATATATTACAAACTGCATGAGGTTCACTTTATATTGAAGCTAAGGTCAGCTTCCGTATAACTGTAGCCATAGAATCCAGCTGTACTCGCACAGATGTATTAGCATCAACTTGGTGAACACCAGTTGATCTTCTTCTTTCAGCACTCTCAGAGGGCCACTATTTAGCATCTTCAGATAACTCATCAAGAATTGTAACTATCTCCTCTGGAGTCTTCTTCATCAATGGGCCTCCAACAGCATTACTCATTGTTCTATGCGCAGCTAATGTCAATCCATCCCAAATGTCCTGGAGTTACATCTAGTGTTCCATTCCACTATGTTGACACTTGACTTAAAATCTCGGTAAACCTCTTCCATGCTTCAAATATAGTTTTAGTCTCTTTCTGGCAGAAGCTACAAATTTCTTTTCTAAACTTTCATGTCTTAGCTGATGAGAAATATTTATCAAGAAGTTTTCTAGTCATCTAATCCTATGTTCCAATTGATCTCGTGGGCAAGCTTCGAAGCCATCGCTTTGCATCATCTTTGAGTGTGAAGAGAAATGCCCTTAAGTATACTGCATCTTGTGACACACCATTGTATGGAAAGTTGTTCATAATCTCCTCGAAGTCCATTAGATGGTTGTTTGGATCTTTGTTCATCTTTCCTATGAATACATAATCGTTTGAAGCAACCTTTGCTTCAACTGGAAATTGTTAGCTACAACTGGAGGTGGTCTCCCACTAGATAGGCCTTGATTGTAGACCGGCCTAGACAAATCGCCAAGTGGTCTCCTAGGTCCGGGAGCAATATTTCCGAACTGGTCTGCAGCCAAGGGATGATTTTAAGCAATTCTCTGACCCCTCTTTTCTTCATAAATAATTTTTGAATCTCTAATAGTTGCTTCCTCGGCATCCCGTGCAGCTTTTTGTGGTTAATGGGCTGCCTCTCTTGTAGCCAAATCTACAGTATCATCATCGACTCTAGCCATAGTTTCCTTGGTTGAGTATTGCCCAACCTTTTCTAACCTCTTAGTGATATTTCTTTCCTTTCTCAATTGTCGTAGTTGTGTTTCTATCTCTGGCACATATGGTTGCACTTCTTTTGCAGGGGCTCGAGTCATGCACCAATCTAAACCTGTAGCTTGGAGCACCAACCGTAAAAAGGGAAAATTAAAATAAAAATAGAATTTTTTCTAAATTAGCACAACAAACTATTTGAAATACTATTGATTTCCAATCCCCAGCAAGGACACCAAAATTTGACGAGCGCAAAACACACACTTAAATATACTCGCTAGTCAAATATAGTGTAATATAGTATCGTATCCACAAGGATCAGATTTAAATAGAGTTCTTGTAGTTTCTAGCTTGGTTGCTATCCAAGATGATCAACAATTGAGATTTATATGATTAAGAGCTAAACTTAACTAAAAAGCTAATAGTATTGACTAGTGACAATCGTAACAATGAGTAAGAAAATAAGTTTATTAGTGGGAGAAGATAGGGTTTTGATAGGATAGTTGCAAAATAATTGTTTGGGATCTAACTCTAGATAATTCTCTTCTAATGTTCAAGTGAGTCTCTTGAATTCACTCGATAATTAGTTTAAACGTTCAGCAAAAACTCCTCTCTCTATTAAGTCTTAACCTCAAAAGATGAACCAATTTAAGCACGTGAAGATATGCAAGAATTCATAGTGGACTAGTCTTTAGGAAAATCCCTTTTAATTATTCTCCTAACTAGGTTTAATCAACAATTCAACTAGCCTCTTCCAATTACTAAGAAGAATTAATGAACTCAACAAGCAATATTATGCAAAGATATCACAAGTTATGCCTCTATCGAATACATGAACAAGTGAATATAGATGCAACCATTAAATCACCCAAGAACGCTTCAATACATAAAGTTAGAGTTATAATCCACAAATAAATATCAATGCACCAAATCCATAAAACCGTAAAGGGAACTACTCCATAGATATGGAGCAATTCATCACAAATATGTTTAAAATTATAGGAAAATATAAAACAATCCAAACTCGGGTCTTGAGTGAGGATTGAATGATGAAATCCTTGTGTTTTTGCTTCTACAACTCTTCCTTAGACTCCTTTGGTCTAAATAATGTCAAAAGTCCCTAAAATAATGTTTTTCCATGTATTTATACCAAGTAGGGTCGGTCCTAGATGAAATCACCTTTTTCTAGCCAAAATAAAATATTTACATTGTAAAATATACACAGGCGCCGTATGGGGCGACGCGCCATGCGGGGCGTTAATGGACATCTTCAGAGAGCTCAACAATTGACAGGCATGAGAAATTGGGCAGCCGCGGCGGCCCACGTGCCGCGGTAGTGGGGTTTTCTCTGAGTACGAATCAAACTTCAATTTTTGATGCCCAGACTTGGTCCTCGACCCCCGAAAATGATCCCGGCTTAATCCCTTGGGCTTTACTTTGACTTAAAACCTCCAAATAGCTCAAATTAGCTCCACAACATCTACATAACTCAAAATCTATCTTACAATGCATAAAACATACAATAAGTGCAAAACACTACCAATTAAAGCTCAAAACAAGTAAACTGTAGTAAATTAGAGTGAATTATGCCACTAAAATATGATTAAAGACAACAATCAAGAATCCTAAGTATATATACAACCACCAATATAATAGGTCCAAAGCCTCCTGGACCATAGGCATGGGACGAGTAGCGCACGCACAGGAGATGACTTAGAAATGAATTAGAACAATCTAAGTAAACAACTTTAACATAGTAATCTGGTAGCATGCGATGATAGTCTATTCCTGCTGAATAATATGAGCAACCCTTACCCTGAAGGAGTTGTGAAGTATTATTTATGTTTCACGGAGTGATCCTTTAGGCCAAAAAACTTAGGATCCCCCTCCTTTACATGTTTATTGTTCACAATTAGTCATTGAATATAGAATAATTAAGTTGTACCTTGTAACCTCTAAAGACTTGTATTGATTATCTATAAAGTTTAATATTTGACATGATTTTCTTTACACTTGTTCATAATAGAACCTTTAAACTCCATGTCTTCCCACACTTATATGATCACTTAGGACAATTGCAATCCGATAATCCCATAGTGTAAAATTCAGCCGGGACTCACAATTGTGGACCTCGAAGAGTGCCTAACACATTCTATTTGAGGTACTTTGAGCCCATACCAGATCTTTGGTAAACCGTACTAGTTAAAATAGAGTTATTTGAAAATAGGTGCCCTAACGCAGCTCAAAATCGTTAGGTGGAGACTCTTCTGTTTTAGTACCCATTTAAAAGAGTTGTCACATGTCGAAGTCTGCTTTCACAAGAAAAAGAGGCGTGATAGCATGGCGACTCTGCTAGGGATTTACACTTAGGCTCTTACCATAATGAAGTTGACTTATGTGGATTAACGGATTATTTGATGACATGCAAATCCTTTCCCTTATTTTCCCTTATTTGTTTAAATTGCTATGACAAGTAAATCCCCTCCCCATTTTCCCCTTTATTTGCTATGACATTCACATGGTCTCTCCATTGCTTTCATCTTGTTTAAGACTACTATATCACGTTTTTCCAGTCCTTATCTCCATATATGCTTCATTTAGTTAAGATCTCGCATGTTTTCATGAGTTAAACTGACTTCTCTCTTTTGTCTTTCTCTTTTTCTTTTCTTTCTCATGTTTATATTTTTTACTATTTTTATGCACATTCATCATGTTAATATTTGGCAACGTGTTACTATTTTGCATAAAGCATCCTCGCAGCTTCATACTCCACTCGTGCATATAATCAACATAGCGGCGCTTGATAAGTGTCCAAACTTTCCTAAAATAATACCCTTTTAAACTTAAAAGGCTTAATTACGGTGACTAGTCGATAAGCGGTGCAATCGACGATCTTGTGCCTTTTCCTCTCAAGTTGTCCACTTGAGAGTACCAATAGACCTTTATAGAAACCACGCTCTGATTTGAAATGTACATACATCATACTAAATATAGTAAGGATTGCGACGTCATTTACATATCAACCTGCTTAGATGAACCCTGTCCAAAGTCCAGCGAGATTTCCATAATCCCAAAGGACAATGTCACGCTATGTGCATTACTTAGAGAAAACGTGCCAGTATGTTGATCATTATTGCATAAATTATCGAATCTGGGGGGGGAAGGGCTAACTTTTATTTGTTTGTAGAAAATGAAGCATGAAATCCCTAGGTTCGGTATGGTCCAGAATATCCCGCATTTGCTAATTACCTGGTGGAACGACCTTGCACCCTGTGACAAACACCATGTGAGGAGCGTAATGGGTAGCCTACCGTCTTTGCTGAACGTTCAACTAAATAGGGAACTGATCGAGGCTGCTACCATGTTCTGGGATGAGAACAAAGTTATTTTTCGATCTGGCAATATAGAAATGACTCCTCTCCTAAAAGAAATATGGGGTTTTGCCAAGTTACCATGGGATAGTCCAGGACCATTAGTGCCAGAAAATCGTGCTCCATGTGGTTTTCTGAAAATGCTAGGTTTTAAGAAGAACGACGAAAGGGTCTGTCTGAGGAAATCATACATCCCCTCTGAATTTTTATATGAGTGTTGTGGGCATAGAAAATCATATCGTCTTCATCATGAGGAGTGAGCCATTACCTTTATGGGATGGGTGCACTGCCGAGTCTATGTCTTCATAGTTTATTTGTTGGGTTTGTTGATCTTTACAATGCAAGGGGGAAGAATTCATACTCGCTTAGCCATGGTCGCCGGGACCTTAATGAAGGGTATTGAGGGGGAGAAGTACACTATCATCCAGATGATCCGAACCAAGATGTACCGTGCTGTAGATCGGTGCAAGCATGGGTTTCGACACTTTGAGGGTTATAGTCTCTTGCTATAAATTTGACTACTAGAACACTTTTAGAGGGGTGATTATCGCCAGGAGCTTTTACGAAGGCCACTAAATTACTACATAGGCAGTCATCATCTAAGGAAGATGACATTCATTCAAGACAGGTTTGCAAAGCCTGGAAATACTGTAGTCTGGGTGCGTTTCTTCAGCAATCCGACAGACGAGCAAGTGCATTGGAAGTTTGAGTGATTTCCTAGTAGTGAGTTAATCATCAGGTCCAAAGGAACTAGTCACCTAGTGCTGATCGGGATGCGGGGTATCTACCCTTACGCTCTTATAAGGGTAGTGAGGCAAGCTGGGAATAAATAAGTCATACCTTGGGTTTCCAACATGGTTTAGTATAAATAAGCTTTGAAAGGAGATGTCATCCCATTCAGCTTTGAAGCCCGACACATGTGGAACCAAAAGATCATCGTGGAGGGAGAGACTATTGAGACAAACATGTATCACGCCAGTCAAATGTACTACTATCTCTCGTGGTTGGAGGACGACATAGCCGTGGACGACAAATCGTGGGTCAATTTGAAATATAGGATCATAGATGATGTAGCTGAGGCACAGGTGAAGTATAAGAGGCTACGTAAATGGGTATTCGAATCTAAAGCTAAACATCTAGAACATCATAAGGTGGATATGGAAGCGATCAAGGAATGGAGTGAAATTGTAAATATGTCGACAGAGAGGTTTGAACATTTGGAGTAAGGACTGATGGAGCTAGAGGGGAAGATGAGAAAGAGGCTTTGGGATTGGAAGGCATGGATTCAGATGAAAGAGGGACGTTGGCAATGTCATTCTTGATACTCGACATGCACGATTTGGGAAATGTGATTGCTGGAGTCAAGAGAGCCAAGCATGGAGAAGGTCCTTCAGGGACCAAGCTATAGATCACTTTGTTTCTCATATTTAATCTTTGCCTTTCTGTGCATGAGGCTAAACACCGCCTCCATTATCAAATTGGGCTAAGCCCTGCCGCTATTACTGGATGAGGCTAAGTACTGACCTCATTACAGCATAAGTCTAAACGATGCCTTCCCTTGCATGAGACTAAAAACTGCTTCCATCACATTGCATGAGGCTAAGTATTGCCTTCATTACTCCATAAGGATAAATAATACCTTTCCATGCATGAGACTAAGCACTGTTTTCATTACATTGCATGAGGTTAAACACTTCCTCCTTTATTTCATGATGCCAATCACTTCCTTCCTTTGTATGAGACTAAGAATTGTCTCCATCACATTGCATGGGGTAGAGCACCGACTTCATTATTGCATAAGGCTAAACACTCTCGTTCTCTGCATAGTGCTAAGCACCGCCTTCATTCTTCGCATGAGGCTTGATACGCTTAAATTACACCTAAATAAATGGTTTAAGGAGGTCGATGTCAAATATGATAACCCAAGTAGGTTGGGGCTGAATCCCTCAGGGAATAGGTGTGAAAAGATTATTTGAGTAGTGTAAAACATGACTTAAGTCGTAATCCTACTCCGTTAGTTTAAAAAGAGAGTGTTGTGATTGTGAATTATCAGGAAAACTATTTGTTACGAGAATGTAATTAATTCAATAAGGAAACCAATGTTGTATCCCCATCAATGGAATGTAATGCTATCGCTGTTAATATGATATATTTCTATTGGAAGGTCGTTTGATATGCAGATGGTTCATAAATGACTACCCAATATTTCCTAATAATTAGGTAGTATTTTCCATGTATGATTTTCTCAAATATAAAAGAGTTAAAGATGAGAACAACCAATATTTTACAAATAGAACCCACTTACTCCTAAGCGATTCTATTAAACAAGGTTTAAAGCATTGAGTGTTTGCTATACAATTCTACCAAACCCTAATGCACTTTTCCAAGTAAAGATAGAGTAAAATGGCATTAGTGAATGTTTGCAACCACCTACAATAAATGAAGCGTGAGAAATGAATAGATATCAACCAAACATTATATATATATTCAATGGTAAACACCCATTAACATTACACCCATTTAGGGTCCACAACCTTAGTATTTAAAACTAGCTACTCATACTAGAATCCAAGAACAAAGCAATAAATAAAGCCATAAAGCTTACAAAGATGACAAGATTCTCTCTTCAAAAGATTCCAAAATAATGGTGTATTCAATACTCTAATTCTAGCCTATTGTTCAAACAAGATGTCCCAAAAAAACCCTAGTCATTCTACTTATAATGGGCTAAAAGTCGGGGTCAAAAATGGACAAACATGCCCTGCAGATCAAGTCTACGATTGCAGAATGGGTCGCAGACAGCTTTCACGGTCCGTATATCTTCCCTTTATTTTGTAGATTTGGTTGCCTACTTCTCCAGTGTTCCGTCGCATTTATGTTATGCAGCCCGCATATCCATTTCGCGACCGCATATCCTGCTGTAGAATCACCTTCTCAGAAACCCTTTTTGCATTTGTGCGATCATTATGTGTCCGCACAAGAGTTATACGACCGCATAATGGATCCCAGAGTCCACTCTCACAACTAGGTTGGACTGCTTCACTATGCGGTTAGTCTGCGGCCCGCACATCATTTATACGATCGTAAACCTGCCGCATTTCAGATATTCTACTGGTTTTTGTCATCTTTTCCATGTTCTTGTCTCTTCAAGACTTGTAGTCTGCAAAACACCAAAACTACATAAAAAATGACTTACAATGCTTTAAAAAATGAGCTAAAGTCTATGTAGCTTGTATAAAAAATGCCGACATGCTACGGCACATCAACACTCCCAACTTAGACTCTTGCTTCCCCTTAAGCAACTAAAACAAAGTTAACCTACCAAACACAAATCTACTTCCGCCTAAGTACAAAGCAGCAGTGACTATGGATGGTGCTGACTGTTAGCTAACAAGTATGTAACTTATTTTATTCACCCTTTATTTGAAGACAAAGATCATTTAACAGTTCGAATAATCAGTTTGTAAACTTCGAGCCTCAAGGGCAATGACAGAGTGCTACCCACATCTAGATATGCGCTTGTATCCTACTTCAAGAAACCTAACTTCTGCTAAATGTTTCAATTCATGCGTGCTCACATAAAAAACAATCCCCAACTCAACCAATATGTACAGGGGATACAATCAAACACTCTTGAATTCAGAAAGAAGGCTATGTGCTACAAGTATCAGTCCATATTCTTGCCCTTATTTTAACTCATTGCTATCTCGTGAATAATTGGTTGTAGATCACAAAGGACTTTTTAAGGGCTGTAGTGTAGGCTTCAGGACGGGTTGAACGAATATTTGGGAATATAGTGACTGTACCCTCCTTGAATGTTGCTTACACTTTGCTTCTTTTTAAACCACATAGCCCTTATTGACCTCTAATCTACCGGCATATAACTACCTCAAAATATCTCTTCAGTTTTCACAAGACTCCAAAGACATTTTTTTATATATAGATGTTTTCTTTGGTTTTTCTTTGGAGCTTGCATATAATCATATACACAACTTTGAGGTATTTGCTTCTACCCACAATATACAACCTTACCAATCTTCAATTATCACCAACACCCCTAGCTTAGGATTTTAGCCTCATTCTTGATCATTCAAGGAGGGACGGGCTCAAAAGAGGGAATAATTTCACAAAAGGGTAAGGGTTTGTAATGTGGTAGCCAAATAAAAGGTTAAAGGCTCAACAGGGGATAACTAGGATAATAACTGCACCAGGGAGGTCAATTCGGTCAAACATTAGTTAGCAATAATAAATAGATCCTAAGATCATTTCAACACCCAATCATCAACCTGAGATTTGCATTGAGAAACCAACAAGGCAAGTTCTAAACATTACAAGTTGAGCACATGCATTATTTGCACAAATTCTCACCCACTCACAACGCATGAACTGTTCGAATCAGCATAATTTCAGCCCTCAAGTGGATACAAGGCGACTCAAAGCTTCATCACGTGATATTTGAGATTCTAAGTAAGCATAAAGTCAAACAGCGAGCCTCGATTTCACAAGAATGACTAACCGTTTATTTACAAAATTTGAAGGGTGCAATTTATTCAACAAAAACTTATCACATGCTTGAAACTGGAACAAAAGCACCAAACAAGTCAAAATGTTTTGTGCTACCACCATGGTTCTACTATTACACCCTTGGAAAAGAACCCGGCAAATAAACTTTAAGGGGAATTCATTGCTATATAAAAATCTATACTATTAAGATTAAGAGTTTATATACAAGTTGCAAAAGGTTGACTACCACACCCCCAACTAAAGAGCATGCATTGTCCCCAAGGCATTGTGAAAGTAAGAGCAAAGTTTAGGGACTTCATGGGGCGCACTAGGCGCTTGGAGAGTTTGGAACATCCGAGGCGGCCGTGGGGCTGGAGGCTAACAATGTGGAGGTAGTGGGTGTAACCTCTGACTGGATAGTGGTGTCTACAACCAAAGTAGGAAGCTCCGCCAGTTGCGAAGCTGGGNGCATCCAATCATCAACCTGAGATTTGCATTGAGAAACCAACAAGGCAAGTTCTAAACATTACAAGTTCAGCACATGCATTATTTGCACAAATTCTCACCCACTCACAACGCATGAACTGTTCGAATCAGCATAATTTCAGCCCTCAAGTGGATACAAGGCGACTCAAAGCTTCATCACGTGATATTTGAGATTCTAAGTAAGCATAAAGTCAA
>AWOL01S0050681.1:27782-37932 GCA_000715115.1 Nicotiana otophora
GGGGGGTGATTTGTATGGTGTCCAATTTTTTGCTTAAACTGATTATGGAAGGACCTGGTTCTTCAAAGTGTTCCTTAGCCTACTATTGCTGAAATAGTAAATGCGGAAAGTAAAGAACACATGTATTTTACTTGGAAATCACCCGGATCAAAAGGTTAAAAACCCACGACCTACTTCCCAGGAGGATTTTCCCAAACTCTTCCACTAAATCACTGATCCAAAAACTGCATTTACAAAACACTTTTGTAAACCTAGGATTAACTCTAATCCCGTTGTGGAAAACAATCTCTAACTATTGCGACAACTTCAAGTTAACTGTAACTTGAATACTCTGAGTGCCTATTACAATTGCCTCTAGATAAAGCTGAAAGGTACAATATGAAAACACCTACTACAATTGATCTAGAATAAAAGACAGACACTTGGAGCTAGTTCTTCTATCTGGTTCATGTAGCTTCAGATTTGCAGACTTGAATCTCACACGAACTGCTTGCAAAATGCCTTGCTATTTTACTCTCAATTCACGTTTTTCTTCTACTTTTGTGCATTTTTTGTAGAATGGGAACATTTTGCGATTTATAGAGTTAGTAGAATAGAAAATAACAAGAGTTCTAATGCTACTCTTCCTTGGTGGAAGAGTTCTAGTTGATTTCAACTTCTAACTCCTCCCTTATCTTGGATAGTGTTCTCTTTGAGTAAGGAGTCATTATCCTTCTCAATTATGCAACCTTTTCGATCAGGAGATGTCAATTATACCAAGTTAGGCTTATCTCCTTCACGTGCATCCCACATACTCGAATCTGCCCGTGTCTATGCATACAAGGGATGGACCTGGATCATGCTTGAGCTTCCTTTGTCAAACTTCCAAACTAACCTTCACTTAGGCCAATAGTTTGGGTCGTGACAAATTTCATGGCATTGTCAGCCGAGAGACTAGAGATATTGATGATTGAGTGATGCTGAGGGCCTCAGTGTGAGTGATATTATAAGATCGAGCTACACACCGCAGAATGTTATATTGATTATATTTATGGAATCGGGCTGCACGCCACAACACATTTTTACTGATTTATGATAGCCCTTGGGCTGAGGGAGTCCCTCCGGAGTTTGCACACACCCCTAGTGAGCGCAGTTGATTTATATTGAGGGATGGATCTTCCCTAGACATGGATCTTTTCCGAAGCATTTATACCCGGGGATGGATCTTCCCTGCGGGCTGGATTGGCCATACTCAGTAATGAGTGACTGATAGTTAGTTGATGTATATATTCTGAGATGGATCTTCCCTCGGTCTGATTGTCCATATACAGAACTGAGTGATTGCGCATGATGAGTGAAAAGTGTGAGACAGTGAGATTGAGTACTCTGAGAGTGTGAGTACACGAGTTCATCTTTGAGATACATTGCATTGACATGCACACATGACATACATGCATAGAGATGTATTTTCCTCATGTTGTGCGGTATCACGTCATATATGGCTTCTCACATATGTTGACATATGGGCATAGAGTTGTATTTTACATTTTCTATCTTGAAAGAAAATGAACACCTTATTTATTGTTGAAAGGATTTTTGAAAACAAATTGAACTTTTCAAACTTACTCATATTTTTGGCAACTTCGGTAAACGACTTGGGTTTTCACTAATATACTAGAAAGGTAGAACTATTTTCAAAAATCATAATTTAGATAAACATTCTATCTTTGAGTTACTTCTTTAATTACTTGCTTTACTTTGTTATGGACTGTTGTTGGCTATTGGTGTTTGACTCGACCTTTGTTCCAGCTCGTCACTACTTTCAACCTAATGTTAGGTCTGGTACTTATTGTGTACATGGGTCAGTTATTCTCATACTACACTTCTGCACCTTGCGTGCAAATATTAGTTGTTGATGTTGCTGTGATCGACGGGAGCTGGAATTGAAGACGTACCTGCATTCCAGTTGTAGCTGCCTCTTGTTCATGGTAGCCTTATATTCATAAAAATTTGTTTATGTACATTTTGAATAAATGATGTATTTATTTCACACCAGCTTTGTAAATTCTACTCTTAGAAGCTCATAATTTGTACTACCAGTCCATAGGGAACATATCAGTTTCAGATGTTTTTTTTTATTTAATTGTCTTATTAATTTCATTGGAGTCAGTTAGTTGTTAATTGGCTTACCTATCAAGTTGTGTTAGGTGCCATAATGACTAGGTGGATTTTAGGTCATGACAGATTGGTACCAGAGCTCTAGGTTCATAGGTTCTACAAGTCATGAGCAAGTGTCTAGTAGCGTCTTGCAGATCAGTATGATGACGTTCGTACCTATCTTTGAGAGGCTAAAATACATTTAGGATATACTTCCCATTCTTTTTGCTTATCGTGCGACATTGATTCAACTTGAAGCGTAACTCTTTGAATTTATTCCATGCATTCGTATGCGCATGTGAGTGCTCGGTATCAGTTGTGCATCAACGACTTGTGAATTCAAGGATGATGTGCGAGATGTGATTTCTGTGTGCTAATAATAGGCCAGTCTGGATGACTTGAGGCCGGGTTTTGACTATAGATGGAGCACGGAGGTTTCGGTTGCGTGAGCATGTGCTTTTGGACTTATAAGTCCGGTAGTGTCCCTATTAGTAGAATTTGTGGCTCAATGAGTGATTGGATGGCTATATGATGAGTATGATGTGACTGTGGAATATATTCATATTGATTGAATGTGACGAGAAGAGTTTTCTTGAGATGTAAAAAGGACTATTGGGTGCTTGATTTATGTCTTAATGTGACGTAATGTCTCGAGTTATGAGTGTATTGGAATATTTTTCATGATTGTCTAATTGTGGAACGAAGTAGATTTTTATGTCTTGTTGATGGGTTCAGACTCAGGAAGATTAAGTGATTGCGTAGTAGTTGTGGTTGTGAAAGGGTATAAAGAGACGTCAGTTGAGGCTAAGCAGGTAGGCTATAACCTACGAGGAAATTTACGAATGTGTGATTTTTATGATGTTGTGTGGAGGCTTTCTTTTCTACTAATGGGTTATATTTGTGTGATTTGAGTTTGAATCGGTTGTAATAGTTGACCTGACCATCACGAGGATGAATTCGAGATTTGTAGATGACATGAAGTATTAGATGGTTGGTGTTACATGAGCTTATGAAATATTTAATTGAATCTCACTACTGTATTATGGTAGTAATGAGGTATAGTTATTGTAAGTTATCAGATGTTTTATTCCATGGCTTTGAGCCAAGTGGAGGAGTCTGCTATCGATGAGTTGATTGCACGGTTATGTGTCGTATTGGTTTCGGTTTGTGGTATACTAGTGAATCAGTTATGACTTACAAAGGTTGAGATTGAGGATGACTCGAGTAAGGGAATTTATGGATACGGGTTGTATTACACTCTATGGGTATATGGGAATCATGGAATGATTGAGTGGTTATCCGTGAAGGATGTAGTGTGCATGGCGTAGGAATTTTCTTTGTTGCTTTAAGGTAGGGTTACTTATTTGGGTATCGTCGTGCTAATGGGGCACAAGTCATTTGGCCCGTATGGGGCTGTGTAATTGAGATTTGAGAAGAGTGAATGAATCTCAAGAATGGTTCTAATGGATTCATGATTTATATGTAGCAATTGAGAATTTCGAATTGGTATATGGCTAGGATCTAATATTTGCATTAGATGGTGTTGAGACTCGTGGTATTTCTATATCCTTATGGATTCTACATATCAGTATCAGGAGGTTAAGGAAAATAGTTTTGGGTTCGCAGAATTCCTTTTTAGAGTGGGTATCTTGGTTATGGTACTTTTGGGGTGCTTGAGAGAGAATTCAGCATGTTATGGGCCTTAGGGCGGTGTGGTTTTATGCTAGAGTTCGTGGGGTGAGTTTTGGTTAAGGATCGTGGTGTTCTAGCATGGAGAAGTATCAATTTGAGGCAATTTGGAAGGAACTCGGAGAAATAGGAGAGCTTGGTAGTATGTCGGATCAACACGGTAATGGATATGATATGTTCTTTGGGTACTATGATGTGGTGAGTTTCTACAGGTGTTTTGTGGCAATGCTCTTGGGTTTTGGCGACCTGAAGGCTTGGTTGAGTTAGAGGGATTCAGTTCTGATGGCTTACTTACGTGTTAATGGGTTTCAAAGAGTTTTCCATAGTTTCTACCAATGTTGAGATGGATATCTCTGACCGGCGTGGGGAGCATGTTGAATATTGTTATTTTCTTCTAGATGAGATCAAATGGAAGTTTCCTAGCTAACTGAGTATGTAGTTTTTCTTGTGACTTGGAGGGATTATGAGATTCTCTTACTTTTCATATGATGGCATGATCGATGTAGTGTGTTGTGTGGGATCGAGATTTGCATGTGCAAGGTCACATGTTAGTTTTGAAGGGGAGGACATAAATTCTTAGGCAACATGGACGGTTTCAGATGACTAGGTGAGTGATATTACTACTTGGTATTGCCTGAGAAGGGTGCGCATTTCAGAAGGCATATTGTGTTTTGACTTATGGATGCTTCATTGTTATTGCAGTGCTCGCCGGGTTGATCTATTATTGATATTCAAACTTTGCTATGTGGCACGGAAGAATTATAGAGGTATTCCTCATGGGGTGATCATGTATGACACATGTGTTAGACATTCCGGCAGTGGAGTTGGGATCAGATATCGTGATTCATGTGTTCTATGGATTTGGAGACCGAGAATTTTTAGAAGCAGATTGTTTCGTGGTTGTGGACTGTGAAGATGTGGCCAAAGATAGCCGGATGATAGCATGTGTTATTATTCAGTCATTGTGGACCTTCGGAGGGTTAGTTTTCTATTTGTGGATTCCCAGAGTTGATTCAGGTCCAATTGATACGCCCAATGAGGATGTGTATTCTACACTGGGTCGAATGGGTTGACTATGTACTGTTGTTGTTGTTGTTGAGAGATGTGCCATTCGGTTAGATTTGAGCTTATTTGTGTTATGTTATGTTCTATGTATTACTCTTCTATTCTACGAGGGGTGTGATTTGTTGCTTATATGCACACTTGGTTCGGTTCTATTGAGGCCTTATAGCAGAATTGGGGCGAGATGGGTATTTGGGTGTTGCATGATTGCGCATTGTTTATGTTCTTTCGGGTTTGTGTGACATTATGTCATTTTCTTCTTCGTGGTCATGGTCATTCACCTTGGGTACCTGATGTCGAGTTACGCATGGTTATTGATGGGGTCGCGTATTGCGGAAAAGTTATGTTGAGATATGATCCTTTGTGTTAGATTAGTATGTTATGGTTCTACGGTGTCTGATGGGATTTTAGCATTGCATTGTGGCGATATTTGTTGAGCTTGCAGGACGGTTCTGTCGTTTGAGTTATTTTCCATATTTGAGTACATTTCAGTAGAGTAGTTGGTATTTGATAAGATGAAGTCGTCGGATCTAGGATGGGTGCGATCGGACTTGATTGCGGTATATTTGGAAGGATAATATCAGAAGTCGACTTAGAAATTGGCTATAGTTTGTGTTGAAGTAGAGGGAGCTCCATGACTTGTTGATATGATGAATGGTTATGAGTTTCCGCGTGTTTCTTTCATCATCGGCAGTGTACAAAGGTTTTAGAACGAGATTTTGTTTGACATGAGGTTTATTACCGGTTTTGGGTTATTTTGGGCAGCTACTATGATTGGAGATTTTGCTATGAGTATTTGAGTTATGCCGTATATCATGTGATTACATATTAGATTATGGTTATGGATTGATACATCTTGTTCAGATATATACAGTGTGTAGATGTGAGATGCAAGTCTTATAAGAAATTCGGATAATGGAAATTGGATTCTAAGGTTTACGGGCTACAATTGAATTAAGGATTTTCAGTTATGATATGTTGTCAGGCTTATATGGATTAGGGTGATGTGGGATAACCCCCGGGTATGTGCATGGTAAGGTTACACGGTGATTTGATGGCTTAAGAACAACTCTTGACACATTCGAGGAAGAACGTAAGTTTAAGTGGGGGAGGATGTAACGACCCGACCAATCATTTTGAGCATTTGCACTTCGCTTGTTGTTTGGGGGCATGGGTAGCTCCGTATGATGTTATATGACTGGTGTGAATCATCGGTTTTGCGTTTCAGGTTATTCGGAATTGATTCGGAAGGATAATTCTCAACTAGGAAGCTTTAAGTTGGAAGAGTTTACCAAGTTTGACTTTTTGTAAATTTGACCGCAGAACGGAGTTTTGATACCGATCGGTCCGGATGGTGATATTGGACTCGGGCATATGCTCGGATTTGAATTTGAATGTTTCTAGAAGTTTTGAAGGTTTGACCGAGATTTGACTTTGTGGATATTGGATTCGGATTATGGTTAAAATTTGAGTTGATTCCGGGTTGATTTTCTATGTTTCGACACGAATTATGGAAGTTGAAAAGTTCAGAGTTCATTAAGTTCGATTTGAGGTATGATTCGCCATTTTGATGTTGTTATGCGTGATTGAGGCGTCGAGTAGGTCTGTGTTATATTATGGGACTTGTTGGTATATTTGGTCGGGGTCCCGAGTGTTATGGCCTCGAGTAGGTCTGTAATATTCTCATTCTAATTTGGTTACTAGTTTTCTGCTGTTACCTATTACTCATGGCATCTTTTGCGATCGCAAAGATTTGGCCGCGATCGCTAAAAG
Organism: Nicotiana otophora; assembly: GCA_000715115.1. Taxonomy (NCBI): domain Eukaryota; kingdom Viridiplantae; phylum Streptophyta; class Magnoliopsida; order Solanales; family Solanaceae; genus Nicotiana; species Nicotiana otophora. The sequence continues at coordinate 34,443 of AWOL01S0050681.1, forward strand.
TGTTTTGGTTAGTGGAGCTATTTGTTCTTCATGTTCACACTTTTGAGGTCACGTTCGCACTGGGTTGAAGATTTTGGTCTTCGCATTCGGGTAAATGGCTATGCGTTTGCGTAGTGTTTAGCGAGGGATGGTCAGTCTATATGGGTCCTTCATCGCATTCGCGGTAAGTCACTCGCAATCGCGGAAATCTGGCAGTGTGCTTCATCGCATTCCCAAGGGTTTTGCTGTGAATACGTAGTGTAAACTGTCACAATGTGAGTTTGTTCTTCGCGAACGCGAGGCTTCTACCATGTTTTCGCGTAGCGTATCACTGGAAAGTGCATATAAAGCACTCTATTTCGTGGTATTCGACCATTTTTGCATTTTTGGATCTATGGAGCTCAGATGGAGGTGATTCTTGAAGCAATTTTCACCATGTGGACTGGGGTAAGTGTTCTTAACTCATTTTTATTTTATATCATGAATCTATCTTTGTTTTTGACATTTGATTGAGGGTTCCACAAGAGAAAATTGTTGGTTTTAGCCTAAAGTTTCATTATGTGAATTTATGAGTTTTGAACATCGACTTGGAGTCGAATTTGAGTGAAACTAGTATCGTTGGACTCTTAATTGAATGGGTTGTCAGATTGTGTGAGCTTTTTCAGGTTCTGAGGTGCGGGCTCGGGTTGGACGTTTTGGCAAATTTTGGGGTTTTGATTAAAGATTCAACATTTATCGATGGGTTTGTTTCCTTTGGCATTATTTGATTTATTGCAGTTGCTTTTGGCTAGTTTTGAGCAGTTCAAAGGTCGATACGCGCGAGATGGCATTTTTGGAGCATCGCTTGACTTGCTTGGTATTGGAATTGTCTTGTTCGAGGTAAGTAACACTTCTAAACTTGGTGCTGAGGGTATGAAATCGGGTGTGTGGGCGTGTGGGCGTGCACCGTCTGAGTTGTGACTCTGTTATTCCTATGGTACTGTGTAGTTACCTAATCTTATCTATAACCATGGAATTTCTACGTACTTGAGCTATTGAGTTGTGACCCATGTTAGAAACCATGTCTAGGCTACATGGTTATCCTGTTGAGACACACTGATGTTATTTCTGTTGTTGAGTTATTTGCTTTCATTACATTACATACTCATTCATACGCATTAATACGCATATCATATCTCAATCTCTGTTACCATTTATTGACACATCATATCATCATTTTGGGCTAGTTTCATGGCATTGTGAACCTGGGAGACTGGAGAGATTGTCGATTGAGTCAGGCCGAGGGTCTGAGTGTGAGTGATATTATGGGATCAGACTACACGCCGCAACATGTTGTATTGATTACATTTATGGGATTGAGCTGCACGCCACAACGGGGTTTTACTGATTTATGATATCCTTTGGGTTGTAGGAGCCCCTCCGGGGTGTGCACACACCCCCAGCGAGCATGGTTGATTTATATTGCGGGATGGATCTTCCCTGGACATGGATCTTTTCCGAAGCATTTATACTTGGGGATGGATCGTCCCCGCGGGCTGGATTTGCCCTACTCAGTACTGAGTGACTGATGGTCAGTTCATGTATATATTCCGGGATGGATGTTCCCTGATCCGGATTGGCCATACACAGAACTGAGTGATTTATCATGACGACTGGAAAGTGTGAGACAGTGAGATTGAGTACTCTGAGAGTGTGAGTACATGAGTTCATCTCTGAGATAGATTGCATTGACATGCACATATGACATACAGTCATAGAGATGTATTTTCCTCATGCTGTATGGTATCACGTAATATATGGCTTCTCATACATGTTGGCATATGGGCATAGAGATGTATTCTACACTTGCTATCTAGAAAGAAAATGAAGCACCTTATTTATTGTTGAAAGTAGTTTTAGAAAACAAAATGCGGTTTTCAAACTTACTCATATTTTTGAAAACTTCGGTAACCGATTTGGGTTTTCACTAATATACTAGAAAGGCAGAACTATTTTCAGAAATCATGATTTAGCTGGGCATTCTATCTCTGAGTTACTTCTTTTATTACTTGCTTTACATTGTTATGGATTGTTGTTGGCTATTGGTGTTGGACTCGTACATTGTTCCAGCTCGTCACTACTTTCTGTCACCCCCCAAACCTACGAAGGCGTAGCTAGCACCCGATGTCGTACTGGCCCAAGAAAACCACTATTTAACTCATTATTGTTTTGTAACTATCATGGGTCAACATGGCCACAACTCATAATGTATAACTATAAGTGGCAGGCGTTGTATCATTGAACCATCGTTCTTAAAACATGTATACATATGGGCCGTCAAGGACTTTGACATACTGTACATAATGAATCTTTCTCTACAAAGACTCTAAGATTATTTGACATCAAATGGGACAGTGCACCGGCCTACCCATAAGTCTGTAGCAAAACTCTAATACAATGACGCATAGACTCTGCTACACTGCGAATGAGGTGGAGTCTTACCGATCCTTCGCTGAATGCTAACCTCGTCTACAATGAGGGCTCGTCAAACTGATTATCTATACCTTCAGGCATGAATGCAGCGTCCCCAACAAAAGGACGTCAGTGTGAATAATTTACCGAGTATGTAAGGCGGAACTAAAACATAACAATAATCCAACATTAATTAAAGACATATAAAATCAACCTAAATCTCTGAAGTGCTACCATATATGCATACTTATTATATATATATATATATATATAATGCTTCTCTTTGAGACTATTGTCAATATCTTATGATGCATGACTGCCCAACTGATTAGTGGTAACTGCCCGACCGGCCGTAGCGCGATGGTAAATGCATGACTGCCCGACCGTTCGTAGCTCGGTGGTAAATGTATAACTGCCCAACCGGCCATAGCTCTATGGTAAATACATGACTACCCGACCGGCCGTATCTCGGTGGTAAATGTATAACTGCCAACTAGCCGTAGCTCGGTGGTAACTGATGAAGCATATAATACCATTACAAACATTAACTTCTTTATTGAATTCCTTAATAGATAGTTAAGAACATACTTAGGCATGCTTTGAATATCGTTTTACAAGAATGAACAACGTAGACCTTCTTAGTTACTAAGAGTAGAACCATTTATGAAATAACATTATGTTTATTTACCGTTATTTGGATCATGCCAAACGGAAAGAAGGGATAGCCTTAACATACCTGAGCTGATGCTTTTGACAATCCCTCTAACATACGTCTTTTGCAAAAACACGTAATGGCGGATCGAAGTAGGAAAACATCCGTATGTTATTCTTGAGAAAGATTATGCCGGGCTTCCTTAGAATTGCAAACAAAGTCACGTTGCTAAGATGCTTAAAGAAGTTTTTCTTGAATTCTTGAATTCTTCCTTGAATTCTTGCTGAAGCTAAATGTCACGTTACTAAGGATGCAAATATGAAAATTCTTGTTTTGAATTTGCTGAAGTGAATTAGAGAGGTTAAAGAGATATCCACATCTCTTTAAGTGAATTAGAGAATGGATTTT
>AWOL01S0050683.1:0-66637 GCA_000715115.1 Nicotiana otophora
ATATATATATATATATATATATATATATATATATATATATGCCCCAAACTTGGGCAAAGTTACATAATGTTCAAGTAAAATAAAAAAATGAAATAAAGAAAGCCAATGGCTATTGCTACCAAATACAATGTAGCAACAGTATAAAGATAGATTAAAATTACTAAGCTACAAATTTGAAACATCCAATTGTTGCGGACAATAAAATTCACACTCCAGTTGCAAATAATTCCTTGTTGCACCTACAAAGCTCTCACCAGGCGCCATTTGTTGCAATCCGAATGAGTAGGTATGTATAAATCCACAAGATGTACAATAAAGTAGTTCAGACATCTTCACTTTGGGGCTGTAGAATTTCAGCAGTAGTGTTGATACTAAACAAAAGCATTTTATACTTCCTCACTAGAATGAGTAGTATTGATTGAGACTACGACTGGAAAATGACACAGCTCCAGACAGTTGTTCTACTGGACCAAGTTCTCCTGTGCAACAATCGTTAATAGATCACATGTGAGTTTGATGTCATGGCAGGCACACTGGAGCACTAGACCATGTGAAATGAATAACATCTGCTCAATCTGTGAAATGACAATGCAAGCAGTTCCAGAAAATTTAAGGATCAAACTCGCACCAGCAGTAGTGGATATGCACAAAACAGTTCAGTTGTTCAAATGTTGGTGTTGCAGAAACCAACAAGTACTGTGGGTTGCCATTGCTGTATTTCCTAACTCCCACCAATAAATTCCATGTAGATTGATACTGGATCAACTGAACTGAGTCTTCCATCTTTGAAAAGTCCATTATTTTGATGATTTTGAATAAGAGTAGAAGCAGGAGCCATGTCTTGCAATCCGAATGAATAGGTCTGTGCAAATCCATAGTAGTCATAGCAGAACAATTTGGATATGTTCAGTGCATGGTGGAAGAAGTTGAACTGTAGAATATTTGTTGAAATGGAACACTGATATATGATATTTCTGTGCAGGAATTCTGCATGTAGTTGTAAAAATCAACCAAACAACTAATTTAGAACCAAACTCCAGTTGCCTGAATAAGTACAACAGTTGCTTCCAATGTGTTGATAAACCATACCCAGAATGAGCATTAAAAAATATCTAATACCATTGGAAAATGGCACATCTCCATATTGTCAGTAAACTATCCTACGCTGTTCAGTGCACGTAATGAGAGTAATTCCATACTTCTAGTGAATATGTGAGAGTAATTCCATACTTCAAATGACGATAAATGCCTCATTAATGTGAGCGTATCTATGGAATAAATTCCACTTGGAATTGATACGTGAACAAATCAAACACTGAACAGTAACAAATTGGATGTCTTCACATTTGGCATGTTGGATTGGAGTTGTAGAATATATTTGTATAAGATCAGTCCATGCCATTGCCTCAGTTTGCTGAACCTATCTTAGGAACCTAAAAAATGTAGCAAATAAGTTAGGAATGGAGTTTGTGCTCCCAGGTTCTTGTGTGGTCTGGGAGCATTAATGCTAGGTTTGTATATTGTTGTTGTATATCGTTAAACTACCCCCAGAATGAGAATGAAGCCATGCTAATACCATTAGGAAGTAATGAGATAGCACACAACCATGCAATACCATCCTAAGCATAGCAGCAAAAGCAAATCTATGTGAGTGTATGGTGCTTGTTATATTAAAGGTCATGAGGTGGATGTAAGCCTAGTAGCAATGAAGAAGTAGTAGCTCCAATACATAGTTATTGGTTTGCTCAAAGGCAGCTATATCTAACCAATTTGCTACACCCTACAAAGAAGTGCCTGGGGTATGTAAGCCTAGTACTAATGAAGAAGCATTTGCTGAAATACATTGTTATGGGTTTGGGCAAGGCAACTATAACCAACCATTCAGCTACACCCTACAAAGAAGTGCATGTGGTATTTCACATGCAAAGGCAACTAACAATGCTATTAACAATGTGAGTAAGACAGGAGTGTAAGAGCAACCTGTTGGTCATTGGTTGTAGCAGCTGTATGCTTATGATGACATGCTGTTGAAGAATCTAGAGTTGTGAAAAATTGGTGGGTGATTGTTTTAGGAATGTTGATTACCTGTTGCATTTGGTGGTACTGAAGTGAGGAGAATTGTGGTTGTCTTGCCTACTTGGCTTAAAATGCTTGTCTTTCCTGTTAGGAATGCAGAAATATGAGTCAAAGAGAGGCAAAACATTATATGTTTTGATCATCAATCAGGTTCTCTTCTCTTTCCAATCGTAATCCGAAGGTTAGGAATTTGTGATTTGTCCATGTTGATCAGTTTTTTTGCCGCAATTGGCAATTCATGAAATGACTGAAATGTGAGTGTACATGCAAAAGAGAAAGCTAGGTTAGCAAGAAAATCTGCAACAGTGTTCTCTTCCCTTAGTACATGCTGAAAGAGAACATTGTAGCTGTTATTTATCTGCTTGAGCTTCCTCACTTCAGCACTTATACCCAATGGAGTTGCCCATTCCCCATCAATAATCTTCCTCATCACCAAGGAATCAATTTCCATAATCAGTGGATGTAATTTCCTTTCAACACAGTATTCTAACTACTCACAAATAGCCTTTGCTTCTGCCACTATATTGGTTGCCTCTCCTATTTCACTTGCTTTAGCAAAAACCAAATCACCCACATGATCTCGCACACAAAAGCCATATGAGCTTGGTTCAGGATTACCTCTTGATGCACCATCTGTGTTGCACTTGAACCACCTTTCATAAGGAAGCTGCCATGTCACTTTCTTGGTCACAACATATGGCTTGTAACCCTCCAAGAATCTGATCAGTTTTGGCCATAAAAGGGGGATGCCTAATAGCCATGGATACCTCACTCCTGCTAGGTAATGTAGTGTCTTGTTCACCTCATGAAGTACCCTATTGCAGGATATTGCACCTCCATATTTCATTGTATTTCTCCTCTTCCAAAGTTCCCACGTGATCACCGTTGGAACTGCTTGAAATAATGGCTTTAGTTTAGGACAACATTGAGCATTCTACCATGATCTTATTACTTGATGAACCTGTATCAGATTTACTACTAACCCTGAGTCTTCTTGTGATTGTGAGCAGCACCAGCACTTGGAAACTATCATATACCCACCTTTCTTCCACAAGTCATCTGTAGGAATCTTCTCTTTCCACAATCTCCATAGAAAAAGGAGATTTTAAATGGTAAGCCTTGAGTCCACATCTTACTGTAATCAGGATTAGTAGGTGCTCTATGCCTCAGAATTTTCCAAGCACTACTAACAGAAAAATTTTCTGAAGGTGTAGGCATCCATCTAGGAAAATTCCAGCCATCGTCACTAGTGTCAAATAGAACTTCCTATCTCATATGTTGAGAAATGTCTATAGGAAAAGACTAATCCAGGAGTTTCTCATCCCAGGCATCATCCACTCTCAAGTCAGCTACTTTCTATGTATCTTCATTGATTGGGTAGTCTCTTGGAACAACATGGTATAAAGCTCCTAGTCCTGCCCAATTCTCATGCCAAACGTTAGTTGATCCCCTTTTCATTTCCCATAATATTTCATGCTCCACCTCTTCCCTGGCCTCTAATATTTTCCTCCATACATGAGATCCCCCTCTAAATTTGACCACTATTGGCAGCTCCTTTTTACAGTATTTGTTCCACATGAAATTAGACCATAAGGACTTCGATGTCCTAACCTTCCACCACAATTTGGCAAATAAATCTCTAGATACATCATGCAAAGATCTAAAACCTACTCCCCCTTCTTCCTTTGGTAGGCAAAGATTTTGCCATTTTGTCCAAAGTCCACTTCTACCTTCATCCTTGTTACTCCAGAAGAACCTAGCAAAGGTTGTATGAAGGCGTTCAAGTACATTGTTAGGTGGATCAAGGACAGAAAGGATGTGTGTAGGTATGATTTCTAGTACACTAGTGATTAATGTAGCTTTTCCCCCATAGGACAGTAGATTCCCTTTCCAAGAATGCAACTCTGCCTTCACATTTTTAATCAAGCCATTGTAATAATCCTTCCTTCTTCTTTTGTAGAATATTGGACTGCCAAGATAAGTGAATGGAAACTCACCCCTTGAGAATCGAGTAATAGAACCTACAGAGTTGAACAATCTTGCATACACAGTAGAGTGCATATAAAAGGAACTCTTTGTCTTGTTGATCATTTGGCCAGAAGTGTGCTCGTACTTGTACAAGACTTCTATAATCTTCTCTAAAGAGTATGGATCGGCTGAAGCAAAGATTGTAGTGTCGTCTGCATAGGCTAAATGATTCAATGGATCAGTCCACTTGGGCATGCCAAAGCCCTTGAATCTCAGGTCTTCAAGTAGCTTATTTAAAGACCTAGACAGTACCTCTGCAGAGAGTATGAACAGGGCTGGGGAGAGAGGATCCCCTTGCTTGACACCTCTTGTTGAGTGAAAAAAACCTGAAGCTTGACCATTAATCAGAACAAAATACCAGTTGTTGGATAGTAGATTCTACACCATGTTGATGAAGTATTCTGCAAATCCCATTTTCCTCAAAATATGCATTAAATACTTCCAAGAGACCCTACCATATGCCTTTGCCATGTCAAATTTGATAACTACATTGGCAGGTTTTTCCCTTAACCTTATGTCAGTAACAATCTCCTGAGTTAATAAGATGTTTTCAAATATACTTCTTCCCTTGACAAATCCTGACTAGTTGGAAGAGATCAAAGAAGGCAGTATCTTTTGCAGCCTATCATGAACAACTCTAGATATCACTTTATTTATAAAATTGCTTAAGCTTATAGGTCTGAGATCAGTGAATGTTTGTACCTATGCTTTTGGTTTTTGGCAGCAAGACAAGGTTTGTGTGCGTTATAGACTTAGGCAAATGACTTCCTCCATAAAACATTTTCAACATCTCATGTATATCTTCCCCTATTATATCCCAACATTCTTGAAAGAAAATGCATGTGAAACCATCTGAACCACCAACACTCTCACCACTCAATGCAAATATTGTTGCCTTTACCTCCTCAATTGTAGGAATTCTATAAAGCTCTAAGTTCTGATCACTAGACACCATTGGAGATACATTGTTTAGAAGCTCAGAGCATGTAGAGTAATCTTCTTATGTAAAATATTTCTGGTAAAATTCTACTGCTGCATCAGCCAGCTGATCTTGTGACTTAATCCAAGCACCATGTTGATTCTGGATTCTCTTCAGTTAGAGCTTTTGCCTTTCACCATAGACATGGTTGTGTAAAAATATAGTATTTTTGTCTCCTTCTGCAAACTAGGACATTCCTACTTTTTGTTTCTAATACTGCTCCTCTATGCTTAGATATCTTTTTAACTCAGATTGTGCTTTCCGAAGTACAATTCTATTCTCTAATGTTGGTTCTTCTTCAAATATCATTTCCTTTAATCTGACCACATCTTCTCTTAAAGCTAGTTGTTTAAAGATATCCCCATAAGTGAGCTTGCTCCATTGTGAAAGAGCAATCTTAACTCTTTTTAGTTTCTGTTTGAACATTAAGAAGGGGTCACCTGTGAAATCAGCCAACCAATTATGTCTAACTACCTCCATAAAAGAGGCATGTTTTATCCAGAAATTTGAAAGTTTTGGCAATTTGAGTGGACTGCTTACCACTACTCATCAGTAGTGGTGCATGGTCAAAACCGGTTCTGATGTAGTGCTCCACTTCTGTACTAGGGAATAAAGTCTGGAATGGCATATTGACAAAACATCTGTCCAACCTTTTGAATATGCATTCTGAGTTTGGTCTTCCATTCCACCATATGAATGGACTTCCTTTGTACCCCATGTCAAATAGCCCCCATGAGTTTACACAAAAGACAAAATCTTCATATTCTGGAGGGTAAACTGGCAGTCCACCAATCTTCTCTTCTTCATTAAGAATCATATTAAAGTCCCCTCCAACCACCCAAGGTAATTCCATGTCTCTATCAAGGTAGTATAGATTATCCCACAATTCTAGTCTTTCCAGGGATGAACACTTTGCATATACAAAGATCATCATGATGTGATTCTCAATATCTTGATGATAAACCATGATAGTAAGTTGCTGGTCAGTGTCAATCACAACATCCCACTGGACCATAGCATCAAGAAATAGCCATATCTTGTCATTGATATTAGATGGTGATGCTTCCCTGCCTAGTCTCCTCCTATAGTTCTGAATAAGCCTCTACTTTTGCAAAGGCTCCATGAGCGCTATAATGAAATAACCATGTTCCCTTTGCATGTTGATAACTCTATGAAAGGCCTGCTGAGTTTTAACAGACCTTATATTCCATATGAGTGTCTTAATCATCATCTAGTGGTGGAGGATTCCCTCTTGGGCAGTATTCTTGTAGGAGGTTGTTGTTCCTTGTGATGAGTTTGCTTCCTTCCTTTCTTACCATGTTTAGCTGCAGTCCTAGGTGACAAATCTCCTTCCCTTGCCACAGACTTGAAATTCCCAGCTGTCGATTCATCAGCACCTTCATCTTTTAGTTGTTCATTAGTGCCCAAGGCTTTATGAATTTCCAAAGGTAGTTTCCTTGTGTGAAATAATGTCATGCATAATCTGAGCAGGAGATTGTAGTGGTATATTGATTTGAATCTGCATTAGAGATCAAGTGGCTGATGCAATTCCATAGGCAGTGTATCAATTGTTGCTGACTCCCTAGGAATTATGGCTGACCCTACCTGCTCATACACAATTGTTGGATCTTTCCCATCTACATTTTGAGAGGATGACCTAAGTAAATGGTGATCTGTCTCTGCATCAGCATTACTGACCTACTCCCTATTTGGTAATATTACCATTGCACCTTCAACGTTGGCTACTAGTTCCCCCGTTTTGTTGCTGTCGAAAGCCTTCCTGGATACCTCTGTATTAACTTGTGCTGGCATTGAATTAACTCTTTGATGATTAAGTCTTAGTCTTCTATATGCCTCTGAACTTACTTCACCTCTCCCCAGTTGTATAGAGCATGTAGTTTTTCCATTTGAATTAGGTGAGTCCACAAATGTCTGAGATGGTATTTCCTGACATGAGTGGTTGAGGGTCACATTAAGTGTTTCCTTATGCATTAAAAAGCTCCTTTGAACCCAGTCAATCGTATTTTCTTTTGTCCCTGAAATATTTTGCCCAGTATCAGTAGAGATAGAGTTTTTGGTCAGGTCTACAGCTTTAGGATTGGAATTTGATTTTTCAGCAGTTTTTAGATGTTGGTTATCTGGATATTCCAAAATTTGATGCTTTTGCTATTTTTCTTTGAGCTTGTCCCTGTCCTCACTATCAGATTCAAAAGTTATATTATTGACAATTCCACCATCCCTATTTTTCTGTGTGCTTGCCTGATTTATAGCAGTGGATGGTAGGTTTACCATGCTGGTGTTACCACCTACCTGAGCATACTCATGAACTGTCCGAGGAGTTGCTATTCCAGTAAAGTGCCATGTCTCATTAGGTGGTTCCTCTGCACCAATCTGTCCTCTATTACAAACATTAGCACTATCAGCAGTATTATGAATGGCCTCTGGTACAGTCTCCGGTGGCTTTGGTGGAGCACATTGTGATTTGTTCATTACACCTGAGGGCTGGGAGGGTCTGGATAACTGTGTCTCAAGAGCTTGTTGTTGTGGCTGTTTTTGTTTCTATTTCTGTTGCTTTTTTTTTTTTCCGGTTGATTCCCTTGAAATTATTCTTTTTTTTTGAGATTTCCATTGATCGTTGGAATGGTTATCCTTTTTTGGTTATTGCGCAGTTACTTTGTGATTTATTCTTCCTTGTTGCTCCTCAATTTTGCATTGTTACTCAATTTTTTGGTTGGAAGTCTGATCATTTTGATGTCCCTGTACCATTTGCTCATGTGGTATTGCAGTTGCTCCCTCTAGCTTGTTTGTAAGGTATTGTTAGAAGTGTGAGCTATTGATGCTATTGTTGGTTCTTTCTTCTTCTCTTGTTATTCCCTTTTTCTGATAGTGCAGTTTTACTCTTCATGACCCAAGTGTCTGCAATGTAAGCAGTAATCTGGTAGATCTTCATATACTACTTCCAGCCACTGGCCATCCCCATTCACATCCTGATCTTTATCAAATCCCAGCCAAATATGATGAGGCATGTCCTTAGTCAAATCCACATGCATCTTGACTTTTGCAAAACTTCCCCTTATTTTTTGCATTGAAGCTAAGTCTAGATGGAGTACCTTACCAATATGTGATAAAAGTACTGACAGTACTTCCCTATAGTAGAAATTCCATGGATGTTCTGGAATGACTATCCAAACATGGATAATAGGATTATCCTCTTTTGGATTGAAATTGGGTATCCAAGCTTGTAATTCCATTCTTTCACCTTAGATGAACATGAGTGATTTTTTCCAAACAGTAGTATGATCATACTCATTGTATAAGTCAATGTAGATTGTTCTTGTATTGAAATGAGCTATTTTAACTCCTCCTCTGAGTTCTGTTTATGTTATGAAGCTTCTCCTTATTTGTTCCATTCTAGGCATTATGTTAAAGAATTTGCCCACAATTGTGTATTAGCATCTGTTAGCCAATGTGACCATATAATCTGTCCTGGTGAAAATAACAATTGGTTGGCCCTGTTTGGTAGTGATTCTGGGAGGTGTGAACTCTATTGGTGTTATCTCTGAAACTTGCCTAGCTCTTAACTTTGTAGCTAGATATTGAGTGATAGTAGGTGGGGGAGGAGTAGGGTAGTTACTAGTTTTATTTTGCTGGGCAATCGTAGCTATAAGCTTGGGATGGGAATCTGTTATAATGTGGTGAGGTTGGGTATTTTGGTTAAAAGCTGCTGGCAGTTTATAGGTGTTAGGGTTTTTTAGTTAAGTTAAGTTGGTTGAGTTCTTTGTGTTTGTGTATGCATGTGTTGTAGAGATTGCTTGATTTTGTGGTTTGTCTTGAAGGGTAGTTTCTTTTGGCTTTGAGCTGGGTTTGCTGGTGTTCTAGTGCTGGCTTGTAGCTAACATTTGGTTATGAGTAGATGGAAGTTTGTCAAAGTTAGTAGATATTTTAGGAAAGGTTGATGGAGGTGTTATCTGAGATAGTTGAGGGTCTGCTTGAGTAGCTCTATTTGCCGTTGGTTTTCGTTGGTCAGATGAACTGCAGAGACATTACCTGAATGAATTAATGTTGTTGAAGAAGGGGTTGGATGTAGCTGATCAGTAGGAGTTGGTTTGACAACTTTTTCTTTGTTATCAGGAGACTGCTCAAGTGATCCTTGTCTAATTGAATGGGCAGGAACATTACAGTCATTTAACATCACAGCATCAGGGGCAACATTTGGTCGCACAACAAGGTTCTCAACATGCAATTGAAATTGAACATTCCGATGACTTCCACCAACTGGCATTGAATCTTTTCCATCCAATTCAATCACAGCTTACACATTAGTATTAGCAGGGGCAACCTGGCAATGTGGTTGCTGCTGTAGGTGTAGATTTTTTGTCAACCGTTTTTTTGTGTTTGTTCTATTGAATTGTCATGAAGACTAAGCTCAACATAAATTTGTGAAGCACAACCATTCATCTGTTCATTAAAATTGACATCAAAACTAACCTTGGCATTTGGTCGAACAGATGGCATATGCGATTCTGCATATACTGGGTTCTGCCATTTTATAATGAATTGCTCATTGTGGTTGTTATTTGAGGGGTTGGGATCAATATCCAAGTCAATTATAGCAGATTGGCATTGGTGTTGACTAACTTGGTCATCTGTAGCTCCGTTCGAGACCAGCCGTTACTTGTCGTCATTGTTCCCCTGTTCTGAATCGAAGTTTCCTGTTATGATGTGGTCTGAGACATTATGGGTTGATTGTAAATGATGTGTTGAGTAATCTCCATGGCTTTCAATCAGTCGTTTTGACCCAGTGATATTTCAATGTATCTCTTCTATCTCCTGGCGATTTTTGGTGAGCATCCATTTCTGCCATTGTTGATTTCTTCAGCAGATGGGGAAGAAACGATAGGGGCTCCTACCTGGGGTTTGTGCGCAGTGTTGTTACGCATTTGTTGGGTGTGGTCCGGTCGCTTTTCACCACCGGACGAAGGAGACGCTACCATTTTTGGTCTGTTTAGTTACTATTCTTGTTTGCCGCTTATGTAGAGAGCATTTTTAGGCGGCTAGGGTTTTTGCATAATGTTCTTGTGCATATTGTGGTTGAGCCATGTCCATTTATTGTGGAAATACCATTATTGTTGACTTCTTTGGCAAGTTGTAATATTGGCACTTGAGGTGCGATTTTATGATACGTTGTGATATTGATACGCGTGCGGTGGTATAAGGTTTGAGGTTGAAAAGCATGAGGTGAGATAAGGGTGACTAGCATGTGTGTTGCTAGTAGGAGAACAACTTAAAGCCACGCGGTGTGATAAGGTGGGCTAAAATGTGAGAAGCTATTTCGGGAAAAATAATTTTTAAAACTAAATGCAACGCTCTCGAGGTGATATAAGGAAAGATTGTGAATTGTTTTGTGATATGAGACTATGAGGCAGTACCTCGGTAGTAATTCTTATAGATACTTTTCTGTTACTTCACTTGTGCTTGCTTGCTTTGTTTCCTTGGCATGTCATTCCTTGTTTACTTCTGCGATGCATTATTTGCCTTAGTTCAGTGTAGCTAATCTTGGTATACTTAGTTATTGTTTAATTTCCATTGTTATCATTATTACACTGTTGTATACCTTTTCAGTTTCTTATTTATTCCATTAGAGCCTTGACATGTCCTCGTCACTACTCTACCGAGGTTAGGCTTAGTACTTACTGCGTACCATTGTGATGTACTCATGCTACGCTTTTGCACATCGTTTTGTGCAGATTGAGGTACCTCCTACCAGTCCAGGCACCAGTAAGACGAGCTCAGCTTCGGACACACACAACTGGATTAGATGATCAAACACTTACGCCCCCTGCTAGAGCCGCGAGAGATGAGGGCTGGGGCAGAGGCCGAAGACGGGCACATGGTGCAGCCAGAGCACCTGCTCGAGGTGCTACGTAGGAGCCACCAGTAGCTCTAGTTAGAGGGCAGGCACCTGAGGCGTCTGTTACTACCCCCGCACTTTAGGAGACTTTTGCCCAATTCTTGAGCATGTTTGGTACTCTAGCTCAGGTAGGGTTAATCTCACTTTCACCGGCCACATCTCAGGTTGGGGAAGGAGCACAGACTCTGGCAGCTCGTACACCAGAGTAGCGGGTCCAGGTTGACCAGGTCCTAGAGGTTATACCAGTGCAGCCGGTTGTCCCAGTTCAGCCTGAGGTTAGAGCAGCAGCATCTGAGGTGGAGCAGCTCAGGCTCGAGAGGAACCAGAAGTACCACCCCTATTTTCAACGGCGTAGCATCAGAGTATGCACATAGTTTTCTTGAGGAGTACCATCGTATCCTCCGTGCTATGTGTATTGTGGAGTCTAGTGGGGTTTATTTCACTACGTTCCAGCTTAAGGGAGCGGCTTATCAGTGGTGGCGAGCGTACAAGTTGGGTAGCCCGACCGAGGTAGCTTCACTCACATGGGCTCAATTTTCAGAGATGTTCATGAGAGAGTTTGTTCCCTAGAGCCTTCAGAATATATGGCGTATGGAGTTTGAGTAGTTGTGCCAGGGTGCTATAACTGTGTCGAAGTTGCTGTCAAGTTCAATGAGTTGTCTAGATATGCACCGGCCTTAGTTTCCACAGTCAGAGAGCGAGTCTGTCAATTTATCGAGGGGCTCAACCATGGTATTAGATCCAGCATGGCTCTAGAGTTGGATACTGATACCCCATACTAGCAGGTGGTGGAGATCACTCGAACATTGGAGGGTATGTGGGGCCGAGAGAGAGAGGACAGGGAGGCCGAGAGAGAGAGGATAGGGAGGGAAAAAGACCTCGAGATTCTGGCACATATAGTGTTGCTCGTGCCTCAGTTGTAGCCTGTCCTGGTAGAGGCTATGTGAGCCATCTCGTTCATTTAGCACTTCCAGCTTCCAGTGGTATTCCGACTACTCCCAAGTCTCAGGCTGCCCATTATGCACCACCACTGTCTAGTGCACCTCCTACATGGGGCGCTTTCAGCTGTCAATCCATTCGACCAAGCCCGAGCCAATTTCAGCAGCCACGTCCTCCGAGAGCTTGTTTTGAGTGTGGTGATACTCATCATATAGTGATGGACTACTCCAAACTCAAGAGGGATGTACCTCCACAGACTACTCAGGCTCCACATATTCCATAGGGCCCCCAGACTTCTTAGGCCGTGGTTACCGCACCGGTTGCCACTCCACATACACAGCTAACTAGAGGAGGTGGTCGGGTGGGTAGGGGTTGCCATAGAGGGGAAGGTCAGGATAGATGTTACGCTCTTCCGACTAGGATAAAGGTGGTTGCATTAGACTCAGTCATCACAGGTATTGTTCCAGTTTGTTATAGAGATGCATCAATTGTATTTGATCCAGGATCCACTTATTCCTATGTATCATCTTACTTTGCTCCGTATTTGGGTATATCGCGTGATTCTTTGAGTTCTCTTATCTTTGTGTCCACACTAGTGGGAGATTCCATCGTTGTTGACCGTGTGTATCGATCGTGTTTAGTTGTTCTTGGTGGTTTTGAGGCCAGAGTTGATCTATTATTACTTAGTAAGGTAGATTTTGATGTTATTTTAGGCATGGACTGGTTATCGCCCTATCATTCTATTCTTGATTGTCACACCAAGACGATGACATTGGCTATGCCAGGTTTGCCGCAGTTGGAGTGGAGGGGTACTTTGGATTATGTTGCTAGCAGGGTGGTGTATTTCCTTAAGGCACAATGAATGGTTGGGAAAGGGTTTGATGCATATCTAGACTTTGTGAGGGATGTCAGTGTTGATACTCCTACCATTAAGACTATCCAGATGTATTTCTGGCAGATCTTCCGGGCATGCCGCCCGATAGGAATATTGATTTGGTATTGATTTGTTGCCGGGCACTCAGCCCATTTCTATTCTACCATATCGTATAGCCCCAACAGAGTTGAAGGAGTTAAAGGAGTAGTTTCAAGAGTTGCTTGATAAGGGCTTCATTCGGCCTAGTGTGTCATCTTAGGGTGCTCCGGTCTTATTTGTGAAGAAGAAGAATGGTTCTATATGCATGTGTATTGATTATCGACCAAGGTTATGACAGAGAACAAGTATCCATTGCCATATATTGATGACCTATTTGATAAGCCATACCAGAGTGTTCTCAAAGATTGATTTGTGGTCAGGCTATCATCAGCTGAAGATTCAGGATTCGGATATTTCGAAGATTGTCTTCAGGACTCGGTATTGTCATTACGAGTTCCTTGTGATGTCATTTGGGCTGACCAATGTCCCAGCAGCATTCATGCACTTGATGAATAGTGTATTCCACTCCTATATTGGCTCATCCGTATTGTGTTTATTGATGACATCTTGGTGTACTCCCGGAGCCGGGAGGATCATGAGCAACACCTGAGGATTGTGCTTCAGACCTTGAGAGAAAAGATGTTGTATGCAAAATTTTCAAAGTGTGAATTCTGGCTTGATTCAATGGCAGTTTTGGGTCATGTAGTGTCGAGTGAGGGGATAAAAGTAGATTGAAGTAGTGCAGAGTAGGCACAGACCGTCTTCAGCTACTGAGATCCGGAGCTTTCTGCGTTTGGAAGGGTATTACCATCATTTCGTAGAGGGTTTTTCATCTATTGTTGACCTATGACCAGATTGACCCAGAAGGGTGCTCCGTTCAAATGGACCGAGGAGTATGGGGAGATCTTTCAAAAGCTCAAGACTGCTTTGACTACAACCCTAGTGTTGGTGTTGCCTACGGGGTCAAGGTCTTACATTGTGTACTGTAATGCGTCACGTATTGTCCTCGGGCGCGATGTTGATGCAAGATGGTAGGGTGATTGCCTATGCTTCTAGATAGCTGAAGGTACATGAGAAGAATTATTTTGTCCATGACCTCGAGTTAGCTTCTATTGTTCATGCCTTGAAGATTTGGCGGTACTATTTGTACGGTGTCCCTTGTGAGGTCTATACCTACCATCGGAGTCTACAACATCTGTTCAAACAGAAGGATATTCACTTGCGGCATAGGAGATTGTTAGAGTAGCTTAAGGGCTATGATATCTCCATTCTGTATCATCCTAGGAAGGCCAATGTGGTGGCCGATGCCTTGAGTCATAAGGCAGAGAGCTTGGGTAGTTTAGCATATCTACGGGCAGCGGAGAGGCCATTAGCATTGGATGTTCAGGCCTTGGCCAACCAATTTGTTAGATTGGATGTTTCGGAGCCAAGTCAAGTTTTGTCCTATGTGGTTTCTCGGTCTTATCTATATGATTGTATCAGAGAGTGTCAGTATGAGGACCCTCATTTGGTTGTCCTCAGGGACACAGTTCAACACGACAATGCCAAGGAGGTTACTATTGGGGATGACAGTGTTTTACGGATGCAGGGCCTGCTATGTGTGTCTAATGTTGATGGTTTGCATGAGTTCATTCTTCAGGAGGCCTATAGTTCGCGGTACTCCATTCATCCGGGTGCCGCTAAGATGTACCAGGACTTGAGGTAGCACTATTGGTAGAAGAGGATGAATAAAGACATAGTGGAGTATATAGCTCGGTGCCTAAATTGCAGGTGACGTATGAACATCAGTGGCCAGGTGGGTTGCTTTAGAGGCTTGAGATTCCCGAGTGGAAATGGGAGCGAGTTACCATGGATTTTGTTATTGGACTTCCACGGACTCAGAAGAATTTTTATGCAATATGGGTGATTGTGGATAGGTTGACCAAGTCGGCTCATTTCATTCCAGTGGTGACTTCTTATTCTTCAGAGCAGCTGGCTTAGGTCTGTATTCGCGATATTGTCCGACTTCATGGCATGTCGGTAACCATCATCTATGACTGGGGTATGCAGTTTACATCGCGATTCTGGAAGGCCGTACAGCGTGAGTTGGGCACATGGGTTGAGTTGAGTATAACATTCCACCCTCAGACAGACGGATAGTCCGAGTGCACTATTCAGATATTGGTGGATATGCTTCGGGCATGTGTGATGGAGTTCTATATTCTTGGAATAAGTTCTTGCCGCTTGCGGAGTGCCTACAATAATATCCACCAATCGAGCATTTAGATGGCTCTGTATGAGGCATTGTATGGGAGGCGGTGTCGATCTCCGGTGGGTTGGTTTGAGGCGGGTGAGGCTAGGCTATTAGTTGCTGACTTGGTTTAGGATATTTTGGAAAAGGTTAAATTGACTCAAGATCAACTTCGTACAACCCAATCTAGATAAAAGAGTTATATAGATCGAAAGGTTTGTGATGTTGTATTCATGGTTGGAGAGCGGTTCTTGATCTGGGTTTCGCCCATGAAGGGTGTTATGAGGTTCGGGAAGAAGGGCAAGTTGAGCCCTAGGTATATCGGGCCTTTTGAGATTCTTGAGAGGATTGGAGAGGTGTCATACAAGCTTGCATTGCCACCTAGTCTAGTTGTAGTTCATCCAGTACTCCATGTTTCTATGCTCCGCAATACCACGGTGATCAATCTCATGTGTTGGATTTCAGCTCAGTCCAGTTGGACAAGGATTTGTCTTATGTTGAGGAGCAGGTGGCCATTTTCGACAGGCAGGTCCGAAAGTTGAGGTCGAAGAGCATTGGTTCAGTGAAGATTCAGTGGAGGGGTCAACCAGTCGAGGAGGTGACTTGGGAGACCGAGCATGATATGCGTAGCCGTTATCCTCATCTTTTCACCACTTCAGGTATGTATCTATACTCGTTCAAGGACGAACGTTTGTTTTAAGAGGGGGAGGATATAACGACCCGGTCGGTCATTTTAAGTATTTTAGCCTTGAACCCCCATTTATTGTCTCCTCTATGTCGTATTATGGTTATGTGATTTGTCGAGGGTGTTTGGTTTTGGTTTCGGGTGAGTTTCAGAGTGAAATGGGACACATAGTCCCTAAGGTGGAGGCTTAAGTTTAAAGAGTTGAATGTAGTTTGACATTTGTATAGATGACTCCAGAATGGAGTTTTGACGGTTCCAATAGCTCCATATGGTGATTTTGGACTTTGGAGCGAGTCCGGATGTTGATTTGGAGGTTCATAGGTCATTTCAGCTTGAATTTTCGAAAGTTAGAAAGTTGAAGGTTTATAAGGTTGAGAAGTTTGATCGGGAGTTGACTTTATTTAAATCGAGGTCGGATTTTGGTTTTGGAATAGGTTTGTCATGTCATTTATGACTTGTGTGCAAAATGTGAGGTCAATCGGAGTTGTTTTGGTATGATTCGACATTAGTTTTGAAAGTTAGATGTTCATACTTTCAATAGGCTTGAATTGGATTGTGATTCGTAGAATCAATGTTTTTTGATGTATTTTTGGCCTCGAGTATGTCCGTCATGTATTTTGGAACTTGTTGGTATATTGGCACGGGGCTCGGGGGGCCCCGAATATGATTCGGATTGAATCCGAAACAATTTTTGACTTGATGCATTGTTGAACCTCTATTGTGTCTGGTGCGATCGCACCTACACATTTTGGGATGCAGGTGCAGCACCACAGAAGCGGCCCTCAAGCAGCAGAAGCGAAATGTGGCCTGCCCAGTTAGGACCACAGATGCAGTAAGTGTTCTGCAGAAGCGGACTCGCTAGTGCGAGTGAAAAAGCGCAGAAGCGGAGCCCCTTCCGCAGGCGTGAGAGCGCATATGCGCGCATATTCTATAGGAGCGGACGCGCACGTGCGCGACTTGGTCCGCAAAAGCGGAATATCCTGAGATTAGTGGGAACCGCATATGCGATGGATTTTCCGCAGGTGCGACCCTATGCCCCCAGATGCGAAATCGTTGGGCAGAAATAGGGGTCTTCGTAGGTTTGATTTCATTCTTCATTTTTGGACCTAGAGAGCTTGGTTTGTGGCGATATTTAGAGGGATTTTCAAGAAAATCATTAGGGTAAGAGATTCTAACTCGGTTTTGGCTATATTACATGAATCCACTGTTATTTGGCATCATTTAATTAGTGATTTTAGTTGGAAATTTGGGAAAAATTGCGAAAACTTCTTCGACTAATTTTGGGGATTTGGAAGGCGATTTGAAGTCATATTTGAGTAATTCTTGTATGGTTGGACTCGTTATCAAATGGGTGTTCGAATTTTGTAATTTTGGTCAGGTTCCGAGATACGAGCCTGTGTTTGACTTTTTGAGTTGACTTTTTATTTCTCTTTAAAGACCGTAACTTTATTGTTCAGAATAGTTTCCTATAGTTTATATTTATGGTATGAAGTTGTTTTGGCTAGATTCAAGCCATTCGGAGTTGTATAATCGAGGGAAGGACTTACTAGTGGATTGAGTAGCGTGTTTTGAGGTAAGTGACTTGCCTAACTTTGTGTGGGGGAATCGCCTCTTAAGATTGGGGTTGTTTTGTGTTAATTCTAGTACGTGGAAGCCGTGTATGCAAGGTGACGAGTGCGTACACAGGCTAAATATGGTAATTGACCGGTGTTAGCTATGTAGATTCCTTTCATGCCTTTAATTGAGTTTCCATAACATGTTATATTCAACATCATTAGGCTATCTTCACATGCTCTACTTGTCTTATCTCTTACTTGTTAATTGTCTTTACGTATTTAGTTGAAGTTATTATTTCCTCTATTCCTTATTCATTATTTAACCATTGAGTTCCTTACTTGAAGTTGTTATTCTTGGAATATCTTGTTGTTAAAATTGGTATTGAGTTATAAAGGTCGTGATTCACTATAAGGCCTCGTAAATATTTCACCTAAAACTCGGGGCTTCGTAATGCCGGGGTAGACTTTTTGGGTTGAACAGTGTGTTGGGGAGTTGAAGCAATTTTTTTTAAATATAGGGCATTTATGCGGTCCATTCTATGGTCACAGAACTGGTCTGTGGACCGCATATCGGCCACAGACTGAAGCAGAAAACTGGGCAAAAAATTCGGACCATCATGCAGTCCATTATGCAGCCGCATAATTGTTTTGCGGGCCGCATAACCCATCGCAAGACCCAGCATGAAAACGTCCAGAGGGAAGTTCTCTGGTGCAATAGGAACAGGTCTACGGACCGTAGACTGGTCGCAAAGTGGGGCAGATTTGCCCAGATCTGTGACGAAGCTTCATTTTTTTCTAATTTTTGGACCCGACTCCATTCTTATAAAACAGCCTTGGGGATCATTTTAAAAGGGAAAAACATATATTTCTAGAGAGAGGGAGTGACATAGAGTGAGAGGGGAAGTTCCTAAGCTCATCATCCATCAATTCTTGCTCAAATTTGAAGAATGTGCAAGAAGAATTCACTAGGTCTTCATCCTAAAGGTAAGGTTTTGTTCCATAGCCCTCAATTGCATGATATTAATTGAAAATAGGTAATAAGCCAAGCAATTCTTGGGCGTGGAAGTTGTTTATTTTACATGCATGTACCATCAAGTGTAGTGGGAAGATTGTTGAGCTCTTTTGCGTGAACTTTGGGTAGTGGGGTGAAAGAATCCACAATAGGAGGACCTTGAAACCTTAATGCTCACCTAGTGTTTGATAAAATGCTCAAGTGAGCTGGAACTATGAACTCCTTTCTAATTTGTGTTCAATTTTGCTATATCTCTAAATAGATCGAAGTGGCTAAGATTTCCGGGACATTGTAATAATTTAAAAGGCTCGAGGCAAGGTATGTTGGCTAAACTCTTCTCTTAGAATTGAACCCCACAATATCCTTGTAAGTCCCGTATTACTCATTATAAATTGATTATTTTGAATAAGCCTTGTGTCGAAAGATATATGCGTTCAATTGTATTCCTAATGTTCTTGTTATGTTGAATTACTACTTGAGAAGGTGATTAAGCATGGGATGTGTGTTATTACGTTATGATTTAAAAACATGATTTTTAATGAAAGTTATCATGTCAATTGTGTAAGAAGTCACATTTGCCTAAGACCCTAAATTTCTCAAATATGTGTTTAAAGTCTAAATTCGAAAGGCCTTGTTGTTGATTATCCATGATAATATTTGAAACTGAAAGGCCTTGTTGTTGATCATCCATGATAATGTTTGAAACTGAAATAGTGAGCATGAATTATGAAGTACGGCCAACGTGCCAAGGATGATATTGTGTTAT
Source organism: Nicotiana otophora (assembly GCA_000715115.1). Classification (NCBI taxonomy): domain Eukaryota; kingdom Viridiplantae; phylum Streptophyta; class Magnoliopsida; order Solanales; family Solanaceae; genus Nicotiana; species Nicotiana otophora. Next base: position 19,096 of record AWOL01S0050683.1, read on the forward strand.
GGCCAATGGTGCCAATAAAATGAATGACACATAAAAGAATATGAATGAATGGTAAATACTTTTATTAATAAATACTTTGGGAGTATCGATTAGCCACCGAGGAAGGGTAGATCGAAATAACCTAATCCCGAAACTACACGTGCCGGTGTAGGAGTGATTGAGGGGTAAATCCTCGTGATATTGTGATGAAAATTGTTTCATCTTTATGGGATGAGATTGATGTGTTGAACTGTTTCCCCTTAAATGGGATGAGATTATTGTTAGCAAGATGTGATGTGATATCAACCCACAAGACATTGTGGTGAGACGGCTTAGCCGGTCGGGCTGAGATCGGATGTCGTGTCGCGCACATGGTTGTATTGTGAGTGTATATCTCAGGGTGAGACGGCTTAGCCGATCAGGCTGAGATCGGACTCCATGCTTAATAACGATGGTGTATCGGTGCTAAAGATCTCCCAACTTAAATTACTGAAATTTACCTTTCCCCTAACTTGACACCTTGTTACTGTTTGAGTATGTTATTGATTTCTTGTTTTTTCTCTATTTACTATTACGCATTCTATTGAGAGGGTGATTAGTTTTACATACTAGTACTATTCCATATATACTAACGTCCCTTTTGCCGGGGGCGCTGCATCTTTTATGGATGCAGGTGGTTCTATAGTAGGTGGTATTGATCAGTGATAGCAGCACACCCTCTCCTCATCTGACTTGGTGAGCCCCATTTGACTTCGGGGTCCTGTATTTCTATCTTTTGTACACAACGTTTTGAGGTATAGCCGAGGCCTTTTTGCCGGCACTGTCATAGCACTCTTTTATTCCTGTTAGAGGCTTCGTAGATATAGTGTGTTTGTACCTATTGTTGGGAAGGTTAACTAAAAATGTTGTAATCGTATCATTTGTCCCACTTTAACTATGGTTGTACTATGTTCTGTTTCAAAAACTTATTGATGACGTAACTAATGGAAATGAACTGGTGGTAACATGACCTCCTACGGTCTAATTAATGAAATGTATCCTTCTATTTATTCATGGGTAAGTTGGGTAGAAGGTATTGTAAAGTCTTTCTTGACCGGGGTATCTCAGTTAAGCGTTGGTCGCGCTCCCCGAGGTCGGGGCATGAAAAACTTGGTATCAGAGCCTAAGGTTTTAAAGTGTCCTAGGATGTCTCGGAGCCGTGTCTAGTAGAGTTCTTCTTATCGGTGTTGTCGACCACATCTATAATTAGGAGGCTACTATAGGAGGCTACTTGGGCATTTAGGAATAATACCCTTCTTTGATGTTTTAGATCATGCGATAAAGATGATTGTATGATTGTTCCTCCTTTAACTCGTGCTTCGCTCTAACTTTCAGTATATGGCTCCTAGGAAGAAGGCCAGAACTGGCCAAGGAGCCAATGTCACCCCAGGAGTGGCAATTGATTCGATACTTGATGATGCGGGTGAACACCCGAGGGGTGAGGACATTCCCCCGACTAGTACACTGCCTGATGCCACTACACTTGATCAAACCGTACCAGTTCCTGCACCTACTAAGGGTGCAACTATCCCTCCAACTGATATTCTAGTTCCACCTCCAGCCCCAACTTTCGGTTCCGATGTATCTGATGGGGATCTTAGGGGATCCATACAGATGTTGGCTCAGATAGTGGCTTCCCAGGCCCAGAGATCAAATGTGGCACCCAGCTCTTCTAGTCAGCCAGGGGATTCCACTAGTTCCAAGGTGAACAGATTTCTCCAGTTGGACCCTTCAGTGTTCATAGGTACTGATCCTGGGGAGGACCCCTAGGATTTTGTTGACGAAATGCACAAGACCCTCCGAGTTATGCATGTGTCACGACCCAGAATTCCCACCGTCGGGACCATGATGGCGCCTAACATTCCACTTGCTAGGTAAGTTGACGTTAGAGAATTATTAAGCTAATCCTTATTCAATTCAGTAAATAACAACAAATAAGCTAAAATGAAATACAACGAGTGCGGTATAATATAAAAACTTCTTTAACTACTACCACCCGGATCTAGAGTCACAATTTGCGAACTTTTAGGATTTACTATAAGTAAAAGTCTGAAAGAAATACAACTGTTTGAATGAAAGAAATAGTAAAAAGAAACTGAAAAGATAGACGGGGACTTCAAGGTCTGCGAATACCAACAGATCTACCTTGAGTCTCTAATGAACCAGTCCGAGCTGCTACACCTCTCGATCAGCTGGGGTCAATACCAAAATATGCACAGGAAGTGCAAAGTGCAGTATCAGTATAACTGACCCCATGTACTGGTAAGTGTCGAGCCTAACCTCGACGAAGTAGTGACGAGGCTATGACAAGACACCTACATAACAAATATGTGCAATTTAACAGTATATGTACAAATAACAGCTAAACATGTACTATTGGGAGGGGAACATGCTGAGGGGAATACGGGATAGAGAACTACTGTAGAATGGTAACTTGAACAACCAATATACTATGAACCAATAAGGACAAGTAAACACAGAAAAGGAAAAATGCACGGCATTACCCTTCGTGCTTTTACTCTCAACCTCACCATAAAATCAATAGAAACGACACGGCATCACCCTTTGTGCATTAACTCTCATAACATGGCACGACATCATCCTTCGTGCATTACACTCACAATATGGCACGGCATCACCCTTCGTGCATTAACACTCACAATATGGCACGGCATCACCCTTCGTGCATTAACACTCATAGTATGGCACGGCATCACCCTTCTTGTATTAACACTCACAAGGATGGAATGAACGCAAGGCTGACTATACTCACTGCCTTTCTACTCAAGGCGTCGGCCACCATATTGGCCTTCCCGGGGTGGTACAAAATAGTGATATCATAGTCTTTCAATAGCTCCAACCACCTCCTCTGCCTCAAATTGAGATCCTTTTGCTTGAACAAATACTGAAGGCTCCGATGATCCGTGAAGACCTCACATGACACACCGTAAAGATAGTGCCTCCAAAAAATGCGACTGAATCAAACCAAAAATCGCACTTTGAAAATTTAGCATATAACTGGCTCGCTCTCAGAGTCTGAAGTACAATCCTAAGATGTTGCTCATGCTCCTCTCGAATGCGGGAGTAGATCAAGATATCGTCAATAAACACGATCACAAAGGAGTCCAAATAAGGCTTGAACACTCAGTTCACCAAATCCATGAATGTTGTTGGGGCTACTTCTCGGAATCTGGGATGAGCCCTGCCCCTACCTCGGCATCTGGCACGGCCTCGACCTCTGCCCCTTGTAGGAGCTGCTACTAGAGACTCTGGATGCTGCTCAGTTGAAGAAGCGGTACGTGTTCTCGCCATCCGCGGAAGGACGAGAATAGAAGAGTTCAATCACCAATGATAGAATAAAATCGCACGATAGAGAAGAATAGAAGTGAAATAATTCCTAAACTTCATAGACTCTGGAAGATAAGCACAGACGTCTCCGTACCGATCCTCCAGACTCTACTAAGCCTGCTCGTGAATTGTGAGACCTAGGAAACCTAGTGCTCTGATACCAACTTGTCACGACCCGAAATTCCCACCGTCGGAACCGTGATGGCGCCTAACATTCCACTTGCCAGGCAAGCTGACGTTAGAGAATTATTAAGCCAATCCTTATTCAATTCAGTAAATGATAGCAAATAAGCTAAAATCAAATACATCGAGTGCGGAATAATATAAAAACTTTATTAATTACTACCACTCGGATCTGGAGTCATAATTCACGAACTTCTAGGATTTACTACATGTAATCTGAAAGAAATAAAACTGTTTGAATGAAAGAAACAGTAAAAAGATACTGAAAATATAGATGGGGACTTCAAGATCTGCGAACGCCAACAGATCTACCTTGAGTCTCCGATGAACCAGTCCGAGCTGCTACGCCTCTCGATCAGCTGGGACCAATACGAAAATATGCATAGGAAGTGCAGAGTGCAGTATTAGTACAACCGACCCCATGTACTGGTAAGTGTCGAGCCTAACCTCGACGAAGTAGTGACGAGGCTACGACAAGACACCTACATAACAAATCTGTGCAGTTTAGCAGTATATGTACAAATAACAGCTAAACATGTACTATTGGGAGGGGGAACATGCTGAGGGGAATACGGGATAGAGAACTACAGCAGAATGGTAACTTGAACAACCAATATACTATGAACCAATAAGGACAAGTAAACACAATAAAGGAAAAATGCACGGCATCACCCTTTGTGCATGAACTCTCATAACATGGCACGACATCACCCTTCGTGCATTAAACTCACAATATGGCACGGCATCACCCTCCGTGCATTAACACTCACAATATGGCACGGCATCACCCTCCGTGCATTAACACTCACAATATGGCACGGCATCACACTTCGTGCATTAACACTCACAATATAGCACGACATCACCCTTTGTGCATTAACAATCACAATATGGCACGGCATCACCCTTCGTGCATTAATACTCACAATATGGCACGGCATCACCCTTCGTGCATTAACACTCACAATATGGAACGGCATCACCCTCCGTGCATTAACACTCCCCTTACTATAATGAAATGAACAAATATCAATAGGGAGATAGAATAACAAATACAAGCCTTACTTCAACATTTGGTTCCATAATATCAACCTCAACTTCGGAATCAATACTCAATTATCACCAGAAGATCCATAAACATGATAAGAACGATCAATTTAACAATACTAGTCTAAACATGGATAACATGAATAAAGGAAGCTATAATTGCAAGAAACCAAGGCCCGCCCGTATGCTTTAACCGACTACAACGCATAAGTACTCGTCACCTCACATATACGTTGTTCCCCAACATTTAAACATGTAGCAAATAGACAAAACAAGTCTTATTCCCTCAAGTTAAGGTTAACCACGACACTTACCTCGCTCCAAAGGCCACTCAATTCTCAATTACCGCTTTTCCTCTAGAATCCACCTCCCAACCACTCGTATCTATCCACAAATGACTCAATAATATCAAATATTGCTAAAGAAATCAATTACAATGCATAAATTTAGATTTCACAAACTTTCCCACAAAAAGTCAAAACTTGACCCGGGGCCTGCTTGGTTAAAACTCGAGGTTCGGAACAAAATCCATTCACCCGTTCACCCCCGAGCTCGATTATATAATTAGTTTCGGAATCCGACCCCAAATTGAGGTCTAAATCCCCAATTTGCACCCTCTCCCCCCCCAAATTCTTCCTAAATCTCTAGTTTTCTACCATGAAAGAACAAAGAATAAGGCTAGGAATTTAATGGGTGATAATAGAAATGGAAGGAAATGAGTTAAAGAGTACAAACCTATGAATTGGTGTTGAGTTTTCTCTTCAAAATCGCACCTAGGCCGAGCTCTAATGGAGAGTTTATGAAAAATGGGTAAAATCCCGTTTTGGTTCTGTATTAAGGTCTGGGTGTCAGGCCTACTTCGCGTTCGCAAAGGGCCTGCTGCGTTCGCGATGAGCAGCAGCCCGAGTGGCTTTCGCGAGTCCTCCTTCGCATTCGCGAAGGCTGCTCCCCCCGGCCTTCACGTTCGCGAGCCCATGCTCGCCTTCGTGTAGAAGAATATCGCATTCGCGAGAAGCTGGTCGCGTTCGCGAAGGGTAAGGACCCCATTGCCTCGGTTCGCGACCCAGCTACCGCGTTTGCAATTAAGAAAAATCACCCTACCCTAGTTTACTCTTCACGTTCGCGAGAGTACCTTCGCGAATGCGAAGAAGAACACACCAGATAATAGCTGAAGCCAAAAACCAGATTTTTTCTAAGTTTCAAAATACCTGTAGCCTATCTGAATTCACCCGAGCCCTCGGGGCTCCAAACCCAACATGCACACAAGTCCAAAAACCTCATACAAACTCGCTCGCGCGAACAAAACACCAAAATAATGCCTAGATCTACGAATCGGACACCAAATCAAATGAAAATTTCAAGAAAACTTTAAAACTTCTAATTTCGCAACCGATCGTCTGAATCACATCAAATCAACTCCGTTACTCACCAAATTCGACAGACAAGTCATAAATATTATAGTGGACCTGGATCGGGCTCCCGAATAAAAATACAGACCCTGTATCAACAAGACCAAACATCAGTCAATTCTTAAAAGCATCAAGCTTTTAGACTTTCAATTTTTAACAAAACTTCATAACTCGAGTTAGGGACCTCCGAATTTTATTCCGGGGATACGCTCAGGTCCCAAATTACGATACGGACCCATCGGAACCATCAAAATATGGATCCGGGTCTATTTACTCAAAACGATGACCGAAGTCAATGTAAATGAATGTTTAAGGCAAAATTCTTATTTTTATCAGTTTTTAACATAAAAGCTTTCCGGGAAGACGTCCGTACTACGTACGCAAATTGAGGAGGGCAAACATGAGATTTTAAAGGTTTCAAAGCGCATAATCAGGTTTTAAAATATAGGATGACCTATCGGGTTATCACAGCATGCTACTGAGACAGAGGGAGCAGAATTGGCCTCCTACCACCTGAAAGGGGTGGCCTATTCTTGGTTTGAAATGTGGGAGGACTCCCGTGAGGAGGGAAGCCCTCCGACGAGGTGGAGTGAGTTTGCCGATGCTTTCATTGATAATTGCTTGCCTGCCGAGACTAAGGAAGCCCGTGCCTCCGAGTTTGAGAACCTAAAATAAGGTAGCATGAGTGTGTGGGAGTATCATATGAGGTTCGCGTGCCTGTCCAAATATGCCATCTACATGTTGCCTACTATGGATTATAGAGTGCGTCAGTTTGTACAGGGCCTTAGCCCCTTAGTTATTAATGAGTCCGCTACAGCTGCCTTGAATTCTGATATGAACTATGGTAAGATGGTGGCATTTGCTCAAGCCATAGAGACCCTCAAACTGAAGAATAGAATGGAGCGAGAAAGTAGCAACAAGGCCCGGTCAGCGGGCAACTTCAGTGGTACTTTTGGAGGTGGTGGTGGTAGGACAGCTTCCAGGGGAGGGTCATAAGGACCATCCCAGTATTTTTCTCAATCTTCAGTCAGTGCACCACCATCGGTGTCCAATTATCAATACTATAACCGTTTCAGGCCCAGTCGGGGCAACAGTGGATCCTACCAACAAGGTCGGTCCGGGGGGAGATTTCAGCATCAGCGGAGGCCCCCATGTCCTATGTGAGAGAAGATGCACTTTGGGACCTACAACATGGACCAGCCCATATGCTATGGGTGTGGAATAAGGGGTCACATTCAAAGGTATTGTCGTTCGTCTCACCAGAGCATGGGCAGGGGTACAGTACAGCCATCCAGTTCTACAGCTACTACATCTGTAGCACCTCCTCCAGCTCAAGGCACCTCAGCACCCGCAGGACGTGGTGCAACTAGGGGTGGCGCATAGGGTTCGGGAGGACCCAACCGTTTCTATGCTATGAGGGGTCACCAGAGTTCAGAGGCTTCTCCAGATGTTGTCACAGGTATATTGGTTGTCCAATCTCATGATGTGTATACTCTTATTGATCCCGGTTTCACTTTGTCCTATGTTACTCCCTATGTTGCTATGGGATTTGGGATAGAACCAGAACAGCTCCATAAGTCGTTCTCTGTAGCTACTCTAGTTGGTGAGTCTATTGTGGCCGCGCGAGTTTATAGGTATTGTGTTGTCACAGTGCGTGGTCGGGACACTATGGCCGATCTCATTGAATTGGGGATTGTTGATTTTGATGTAATAATGGGGATAGATTGGCTTTATTCATGTTTCTCTAAGCTTGACTGTCGAACCAGAACCGTTAGGTTTGAATTTCCAACTGAGTCAGTGATTGAATGGAAGGGGGATAGTGTGGTGCTGAAGGGTAGGTTTATTTCTTAAATTAAGGTCAAAAGATGATTAATAAGGGGTGTATATACCATTTGGTCCAGGTTACAGACACCGATACTGAGGCACCTACACTTGAGTCAGTGCCTGTTGTGAATGAATTTATGGAGGTCTTTCCGAATGAGCTCCCTGGGATCCCGTCAGACAGGGAGATTGATTTTTGGATTGATGTGATGCCAGGCACGCAACCTATATCTATTCCACCCTAAAGAATGGCACCAACAGAATTAAAGGAGCTAAAGGAATAATTGAGAGATTTGTTAGAGAAGGATTTCATCTGTCCGAGTGTGTTGCCTTGGAGCGCACCAGTTCTATTTGTAAGAAAGAAGGATGGATCCCTAAGAATGTGTATGGACTATCGACAGTTCAACAAGGTTACAATAAAAAATAAGTATCCACTACCGAGGATAGATGACTTATTTGATCAATTGCAGGGTGTTAAGTACTTCTCTAAGATCGATTTAAGGTTCGGATATCACCAGTTGAAGATCAGGGAGCAGGATATTCCGAGAACACCTCTCAGGACCCGGTATGGGCACTTTGAATTTCTGGTAATGTCTTTTGGGCTAACAAATGCCCCCGCAACTTTCATGGATCTTATGAATCGTGTCTTCAAACATTTTATCGACTCCTTCGTAATAGTGTTTATTGACAATATCCTTGTATATTCACGAAGTCGAGAGGACCATGCCGGTCATCTCAGGGCAATTCTACAGACCCTATATCAGCACAAGTTGTATGTGAAGTTTTCAAAATGCGGATTTTATCTTGAATCTGTCACATTCTTGGGTCATATTGTCTCTAGAGAAGTAGTTAAGGTTAACCCCAGAAATATCCTGCCATGAAGAATTGTCCTAGACCTACTACCCTAAATAGAGATTCGCAGTTTCTTGGGCTTAGGTGGATATTACAGGAAGTTTGTGGAGGGGTTCTCTACTCTTGCCTCTCCGTTGACTAAATTAACGCGGAAGGAGAATACTGTAACTTCTGAGGCTAGGATAATGTGAATACATTCAAGAATACGAACTTCTCTTTATGTAACATTATCAAACACATGTAGTTACGTGATCATGCCAAAATGAAGGAAATGTTTAGCCTTAACATACCTTATCACAATCTTTCCAATAACCACGTTGAACCCGTCTCTTCGCACCTTAATCTGCAATAATAATAATAATACTATCATTAAATTATAAAAGGTACAACTATTGCCTAACAAATGATAGGCTTATTTTATATTAAAACGGGCAGCATCTCCCCTATAATCTTTACTTCCTCCAAATTCAAGATAACACCAACAATACAAGAACACAACAATAAATAAATAAATAAATATATATATATATATATATATATATATATTAATTTCCAACCTTATATACACCACAAAATACTATAAAACAGCCCAACAGACCCCAATCTCTACATACACAAAACGACCACCGTAGTAGTATCAAACAACTCGAAAATATTATGACGAACGACCAGACCACCACCCTGAAATTATGTGGTATTTCTCCACACACTTTTTCTACCAAAACACCCTAAAATAGTAGCAAAACACGTAATGCAACAGCAACACAAAACAACCCACAAAATAGTCCACTACAAGTTGAATAACTCGCACTCACGGCTTCTGATCACTGTCCCGTGAATTCTTACAATTATAGAATGACTTTCAAAAAATTTCCATAAGAAACATTGGATTAAATATAGCATTAAACTTACCTTATTTTTTGAACAACTCAGCTCCTATCTTGGTTCTTCAAAGTCAATGTTTTTCCTCCAACTAAAACTTGAAAAGGAAAGAAAATCAATTACGGTTTGTGTGCAATGTTTGGGAAGATTTTTGCAGGGGTTTATGTCTGTTTATTGTGCTATATGATGAGTGTTATATTACAGGAGATAAGACCTTAAATGGGCTCTTTTTCTGACCCTAAATAGCCCCTTTTTGGGCATATTTAATCCTCTCATTTAAGCAAGTAGGTGACACACCTACTTGTCACATAGCAGTCTGTGCAGTCTCGTAAAAACACATATATCTCTCTACTTCAATGTCGTATTGAAAAATGGTTTAATGAGTTATAAAATAGACTAATATATCTTCCATTGGATGGGTGGAACACCCCACAACCCTAAGTATATTGGAAGAAAATCGTTGTTACATTTGACCCAAATTTCAGTAGAACTTATGAATGTAACATCTGATGACTTTCATCGACATTTGTTCCACAACTCCCTTGACTTAAAAATGTAACACATGACTATCATAAGACTAAAATAAATCATAACACTCTTATCATGTTAATAACCCTAGTCTCACCCCAAAGGTATGTGTTACAAAATTCCCAACTTGTCGACTTTCGACCAAACATTATTTTCTTTAATTTCTTTAGCTTCTGAACCTTCCAACCCCCTTCGTACTTGTTGTTCATGATCTTCAATATTTGTAACCTCCGGGGTAACATGATAACTTACTTTATATACTTTTAATGATGATATTATTTTTTGTCTTACATTAGTTTGCTTACGACACACTTTTACGTACGAAAATATGGGGTGTAACATCATTTCCCTTTAGGAACATTCGTCCTCGAATGTTAACTCTTATAGGCTTGGGAAAATTTTTCCAGAGTCTCCTCCACACACTAGACTAAAACCAACCTATACGCAGCCAAAACATATACTATACATGTCACACATGGCCAATTTCTATAAATAGCAACACTTGGCCTCACACGACTGTCAATCATAAATACTGAAAGTAAAAAATAAGAGGTTACCTAATGACTTATTGGCCTAAATAGATCTGTGCTGAAGTATCCCATCACGAGCCATATCTTCAGTTTGAAATAGGTGGGGGTATTTAGTCTTCATTTCTTTCTCCGCTTCCTACGTCATCTCTTCCACGTTCTTGCTTCTACATAAAACTTTCACGGAGGTTACCTCCTTATTTCGTAGCTTGCGGAATTGTCTGTCTAGGATGGCAACTGGAACTTCCTCATACGATATGTTCTCCGTGATCTGTACATCATCAATGGGCACCACTCGGGTAGGATCCCCAATGCACTTCTGCAGCATAGATGCGTGAAACACCGGATGGACAAACTCTAATTCTGAGGGAAAATCTAACTCATAAGCTACTCGGCCCACTTTTGAATAATCCTATAAAGTCCAATATACCGTGGGATAAGCTTGCCTTTCTTGCCAAACATCATTACGCTCTTCATAGGCGACATCTTTAAGAACACCCAGTCATCAACCCCGAACTCTAAGTCTCATCACCGCACATCCGAATACGACTTCTGACGACTCTGGGCTGTCAACAGTCGCTCTTGGATAAGCTTTACCTTCTCTACAGCCTGCTGAATCAAGTCTGGCCCATGTAACCCAAATTCTCCAACATCAAACCACCCTATAGGAGATCTGCACTTACGCCCATACAAATACTCGTACGGAGCCATCTGGATACTGGAGTGGTAACTGTTATTATATGCAAACTCGATAAGAGGTAGATATTCATCCCAACTTCTTTCAAAATCCAACACACATGCTCGTAACATATCCTCGAGCGTCTGAATTGCGCTTGGCTTGTCCATCAGTATGTGGATGCAAAGCTGTACTGAGATTCACCTAAATCCGTAGACCTCTCTAAAATAACCTCCAGAAATGTGCTGTAAACTGGTCCCCCCAGTCAGACATAATAGATACTGATACCCCGTGTAGCCGCACTATCTCCTTAATATATAACTTCGCATAATATTTGGCTGTATATGTAGATCTGATCGGTAGGAAATAGGCTGATTTCATGAGCCTATTGATTATCACCCATATAGAATCAAACTTACGATGAGAACGAGGCAAACCTGTGACAAAGTTCATATTTAACGCCTCCCATTTCCACGTTGGGATCTCTATAGTCTGCATTAGCCCTCTGGGCTTCTGGTGCTCTACCTTCACCTGCTGGCAACTAGAACACTGAGCGACAAACTTAGCAATGTTCTTTTTCATATAGTTCCACCAGTACACATCCTTAATTTCATGATACATCTTCGTCGACCAAGGATGAATGGAGTACCACGAATAATGTGCCTCTGAGATAATCCTGTCTCGTAGCCCTGCTACATCTAGGACATACAAATGGCCCATGTTTCTGAGAACCCAATATTCCTTGAGATCTTACAGTGACTTCTTCTGCTGCGGAACTTGCTCTCGCAACTCGACCAACTTTGGGTCCTCGTACTACCTTTCCTTGACTTTAGCTATGAGAGATGATTCTGTAGAGTTTTGGAGTACAATCCACCATCATCAGAATCTACTAACCAAACCCCCAAACAAGCTAGTTAATGAATCTCTCTAGCTAATTCTCTTTTCTCAGCCTCTACATGTGCTAAGCTACTCATAGATCGGCGACATAAGGCATCTGCTACACCATTAGCTTTCCTTGGATGGTAAAGAATGTTAACATCGTAATCTTTCAATAACTCTAGACATCGCCTCTATCGCAAATTCAACTCTTTTTGCTTGAAGCTATATTGCCGGCTTTTATGATCTGTAAATACATCAACATGAACAACATACAAATAATGCCTCCATATCTTAAGTGCATGGACAACTGCAGCTAACTCGAGGTTGTGGGTTGGATAATTCATCTCGTGCTTCCTTAACTGCCTTAAAGCATACGTAATTACCTTCCCATGTTGCATCAGGAAACATCTTAACCCAACACCTAAGGCATCACAATACATAGCATAACCCTCTGGACCTTCTAGAAGTGTTAGAACTGGCACTGAGGTCAACCTGTTCTTAAGCTCTTGGAAACTCTCTCGGAAGCCTCTGTCCACTTAAACTTAGTTGCTTTCTGAGTCAGCTTCGTCGATGGTGCCGAAAGGGAAAAAAACCCCTCTATGAACCTCTGGTAGTATGTTGCTAAGCCTAGAAAGCTATGGACCTCTGTCGGAGTGGTAGGTCTAGGCCAGGATTTCACAACCTCAATCTTTTGAGTGTCTACCTTTATACTACAGACTTCAACCAGAACTCACAGTTAGAAAACTTAGCATACAACTTACGATTACGAAGGCTTTGGAGTACCGCTCGCAAGTGGTCTGCATGCTCCTTCTCTGAACGTGAATAAACTAGAATATAATCAATAAATACTATCATGAACAGATCTAAAAATGGCTGGAATACGCTATTCATCAAGTCCATAAATATGGCGGGAGCATTTGTCAACCCGAAGGACATGACAAGGAACTCGAAATGGCCATATCGGGTCGTGAAGGCTGTCTTTAGAATATCTTTCTCCTGAACTCTGACCTCGTGGTACCCCGACCTCAAATCTATATTTGAAAAGCATCTTGCCCCCTGCAACTGATCAGACAAGTCATCGATCCTTGAAGTGGACACTTATTCTTAAAAATAACCTTGTTCAGCAACCTATAATCGATACACATCCCGAGCGAGCCATCTTTCTTCCGCAAAAACAGTACCGATGCACCCTAAGGTGAAGTACTGGGCTTGATGAAACCTTTATCCAGAAAATCGGTTAACTGCTCCTTCAACTCCTTCAATTCGGTAGGTGCCATTCTATAAGGAACGACAGATATTGGTTGAGTTCCAGAAGCAAATCGATACTAAAATCAGTCTCTCGCTCTGGGGGAATACCTGGAAGCTCATTTAGAAACATATTTGCGTACTCTCTAACTACTGGAATAGACTGAAGTGTAGGTATCTCAGCATATGCATCTCTTACTCGCACAATATGATAAAGGCACCCTTTTGTGATCATTTTCCTCACCTTCAGATAGGAAATAAACCTACCTCTGGGTATCGCTGTATTACCTACCTATTCAAGGACTGGCTCACCTGGAAAATGAAATATGACTGCCTTTGCTGGGCAATCAACTATGGCATAATAAGTTGCCAACCAGTCCATGCCCATGATAACATCAAAATCCATCATCTCTAGCTCAACTAGATCAGCTGAGGTCTGACGACTACAAACTGTCACCGTACAACCACAGTAAACTCGTGTAGCAATAATCGGTTCTCCGACCAGTGTAGATACCGCAAAAGGATCAATCAGTATTTCAGGCACTATACCAAACCTCCCCGCGACAAATGGGGTAATATACAATAAGGTAGATCCTCGGTCTATCGAGGAATAAGCATCATGAGAGCAAATGGTCAATATACCTATCACAACGTCTAGTGAAGACTCCTGGTCCTGTTGACCCGCTAAAGCATAGATACGGTTCTGATTACCACCCGAACTAGAACCTCAACCTTTACCTCAACCTCTTCCAGCCGAAGACTGAGACTCGTGCCCTGAATGATGCACGAACATGGATGATCTTGTTTCCAAACTCGTTGGCTGTGCCATACCCCCAGAATCTCTATTTGGGCAATCTCGCATCATATGCCCCAGACGCCCACATGTATAACAAGTGTCAGGACCTGCTCGACATTGGACCAAGTGTCGTCAACTACAGATGTCACACCGCAACGGAAATGACCATGACTGCCCTTAACCTTGCTGTCGCTGCAAACTCGATTCCCGTGAGGTCTCACCTGGTCCAGACTGAGTATAGCGGTCATACCTGTAACCCTGTAACTGAGGCGGTGGTGGCCTATATGGCCGTCTGAAGTACTGTGGCCTATAGCTACCTTGAGACTGCTCCTGAGACCTAGCAAATCTCATCCTCTTACATTGCCCTTGCTCACTCTTCTCTGTACCCGGCTGCCGACACCTGCCCCTTTCTATATTTTGGGCGAATACCTGAATCTGGGAGATATTCATACTATCCTGCAATGCAGTGGTGGAACATGCCTCGGTCAACTCTGGGGCTAACCCTGCTATAAAGCTGTGGATCGTGTCTCGCATAGAAGCAATTATGCATGGATCATATCTGGCCAATGTGTCAAAACGGAGACTATACTCTCGAACACTCATATTGCCCTGCTTGAGGGCTAGAAACTGATCGACTTGAGCTTGTTGGATCTCCCACGGTAAGTACTGGTCAAGAAAGGCATCTGAAAAATTCTCCCAAATAGCTGGAGGTGCATCACGTCCCCTGGTCAAGGAAGGCATTACGGCTATATCTCTGAGTCGAAAAGCTACCAGCTCAACTGCCTCATTCTCTGTGACATGCATAACCCGAAATATCCTGTGAAGCTGATCTATGGAATCATGCGGGTCCTCCCTCTGATCTGTCCCCGTGAACACTGGGTGACGCAAAGCAATAAACTCTCGGATCTTTGAACTCCCAGACCCCTCAGAAGACCCTGCACTAGCTGATGCCCTAGCTTGTTGCTGGGTAGCTACCAATTGTGTCAACAAATGCACCGCACTCCTCGATTCCTGATATGATGGAAGTGGAGGGGGAACTGGATGTATGGTATCCCTAGGAATCTCCTCAGGTGGTGGAGGAGTCGGTAATGGCTGAGTAGGGGTCTGGCCCTAGGCCTCACACTAGGCCCCATCTACTGGGGGTACCCTGTTGGTCCCCTCACCCACTACTGTATCTCTCCTCTGACCAGCCGTAGTCTTCCTAGTCACCTTCATATTTGCATGCAAACACCAATACGTAAGTTTAACTCAAATTTCCTATAACTCAGTTGTACAATACGATTTAGATTTTAAAGAAGGGTAACCAACTCCTAAATGCCATGTAGTTCCCTGCACATAATGTGGTGGACAACACATCTATAAGAAAGACCCTACTAGACATGGTTTGTAGACTCCCTAGGACAAAACTACTCTGATACCAAGTTTGTCATGCCCCAAACCTGGGGGCAATACCGGCTCCCGATGCCTCACTTAACCTAACATAATAACTTGCGATTGAGAGACTCTTAACATACAATGCCATACTTTGGCCATAGGGCCACATTGCAAGATAGTTTGCAAAACAAAATATAAAACTTAACGGATACTAGTTCTAACTGAACATCAATATAAAGCTGTGCCGATAAGGCCGTCATAACTACTACAACTGACAACCCAACAAAAATATACATACAAGGCCTACAAGCCCAACATACTGCACTAACTGACAGGATATGTCTACAATCCTCTACTGATGGACGTACTGTGATCTAAATAGGGCCCCTACCTACCCATAATATATATACATACATACATACATAATATATACTCAAAACCCTAGACCGGGTAGCTCCAACAGACGTGGAGCTTACCGATCAAGATGATCACAGACAACACATACGGAGGAGGTGTACCAATCTGTCTATCCGGACCTGTATGCATGAAATACAGGGTCCCCAGGAATGGGACATCACTACGAAATAATGTACCGAGTATGTAAGGCAATAAAATAACTAAAAGCTGAAACTAAACTAATAATATAATAACTGAAAGTAACTGGGAGTCAAAGATGATATAATACTTACTTGTTGATACAGACTCAATTCTCTCAATATCATAAGTAAAATAGATGTTCGGCCCTATAAAGCTCGGAACGTGTAACTGTTCTACCGTAGTAGGCTCGCTCATTGGCGCTCGGTAATACTAGGCTCTATATCTCGGCCATTCTGGGCTCGCTCATAGGCGCTTGGCCACAGTAGGCTCGGTACATAACTTACCATCTCATCAGAGATTGCCCAATAGGGGCCTGCACACCGATTATAGCTCGGTGGTGGTAAAAATACTGTAATAGTGTATATATATATATATATATATAGACCCTTTACTATCTTGAATGAAAGAAGATAATACTTAAGTGAATAGAAAGTCTCAATAAGGGAGGATATTGTAACTTCTAAGACTAGGATAATGTGAATAAATTCAGGAATACGAACTTCTCTTTATGTCTCGTTATCTAACACATGTAGTTACAAGATCATGCCAAAATGAAGGAAAGGTTTAGCCTTAACATACCTTATCACAATCGATCCAATAACAACGTTGAACTCGTCTCTTCGCACCTTCATCTACAACAACTACAATAATACTATCATTAAGTTACGAAAGGTACAACTATTACCTAACGAATGTTAGGCTTATTTTATATTAAAACAGGCAGCATCTCCCCTATAATCTTTACTTCCTCCAAATTCAAGATAACAACAACAGCACAAGAACACAACAGTAACAACATATATACATTATTTTCCAACCTTATATACACCACAAATACTATAAAATAGCCCAACACACCCCAATCTCTTCATACACAAAACGACCATCGTAGTAGTGTCAAACAACCCAAAAATAATACGAGAAATGATCAGCCCACCAAACTTAATTTATTTGGTGTTTCTCCACACCCTTTATCCTCCAAAACTCCCTAAAACAGTAGCAAAACACGCAATCCAACAGCAACACAAAACAGTCCACTACAAGTTGAATAACTCGAACACACGGCTTCTGATCACCGTCCTGTGAGTTCTTACAATTATAGAACGGCTTTTCATACATTTCCAGCAGATAAAATGGATGAAAGAGAGCATTAAAGTTACATTATTTGTTGAATAACTCAGCCCCTATCTGGGTTACTCAAACTCTAGGTTTTTCCTCCAACTAGAACTTGAAAAGGAGAGAAAATCAATTACGGTTTGTGTCTTGTTATTTTGATATATAATGAGTGTTATATTGCAGGATATAATCCCATAAATGGTCTCTTTGGCCGACCCAAAATAGCCCCTTTTTGGGGATATTTAATCCTCTCATTTAAGCATGTAGGTGACACACCTACTTGTCACCCAGCAGTCCGCGCAGTCTAACAAAATGCATATATCTCTCTACTCCAATGTTTTATTGACAAATGGTTTAATGCGTTAGAAAATAGACTCATATATATTCCATTTTATAGGTGGAACACCCCAAAAACTAAGTATATTGGGAGAAAATCACAGTTATATTTGACCCAAAGTTCAGTAGAACTTATGAACGTAACATGTGATTACTTTCATCGAATTTTGTTCCACAAATCGCTTGACTTCAAAAATTAACACATCACTATCATAAAACTAAAAATAAATCATAACATAACCCTCTTATCATGTTAATAACTCTAGTATCACCCCAAAGGTATAGGTTATAACATTCCCAACTTGTCGACTTTCGATGAACCGCTATTTTCTTTAATTCCTTTAGCTTATAAACCTTCCAACCCTCTTTGTACTTGTTGTTCATGATTTTCATTGTTTGTAATCTCTGAAGTAACATGATAACTTAATAAAATTTTAAAGATGATCTCATTTTTGGTCTTACATTAGTTTGCTTACGACGTACTTTTACATATGAAAATATGGGGTGTAACGGTACCATTCAGAAGTTATCAGAGCATTTGAATCTCCCCACAATGGGAGTATTTGACTTTAAATTTCCTCGTGATGGGAATATTTGACTTTGGATTTGAATCTCCACGCGATAATAGTATTTGACTTTGAATTTAAAACTCCACGCGATGGGAGTATTTGAATATGAATTTGAACCTCCGCGTGATGGGAGTATTTTAACTTGAATCAAATAAAATGTAAAAATGCTTGTAAGATGCTAAAATAAATGAAACGTCAAAAAATTCAAGGTAAAGTACAAAAACAAATGAGCATACCCAAGAGTTACTCTTGACTGTAGAACTAATTTGCGGTCATTGGTCGGCTGAACGTGCGACAAAATTGAATGATCCATACTTCGATTAGTAAATATAGCTACGACATTTGCCAGGATCTACTTGGAACCTCCGATTTAGCAGAGTGATGGTGCAATCTATACAAAGAGCTCTGATTGGTAGAGCAGATGATGTTGTCTGTACAAAGTGCTCTGATTGGCAGAGCGGATGATGTAGCATGTATAAAGTGCTCCGATTGGCAGAGAAGAGGATGTAGTCTGTACAAATTTCTCTGATTGGCAGAGCGACCGATGCGGTCTGTACAAAGTTCTTTGATTGCCAAGGCAGACGACTTGATATGTACAAAGCACGCCAATTGGTAGAGTAGATGTTTTGATATGTACAGGACGCTCCGATTATGTTGGAGGCTTGGCTCCGAGATGCCCACAAAGAATCCAAAGTTAGTCCTTAGCTATATGAGAAAATAAATTGAACAATAAAGGAAAAATAAGGGCTCATGATGTTGTAGCGAGTCTGGCAATGATTCCGGTGTAATCAGGCCCCCTTTTGCTTCCTATTAATCCTACGCTCAAAGAAACAATCTTAGTAGGGGGATAGTGTTGATTTATGTTGATTGTCAACCTGGCCTTGCCCCGAATTTGGTGGATTATGCCTCGAAGTTCAGTAGGTGGATTAAGTAGTATTTTCTTAAAGGTTGTTTTCAAAAAATCATTTATGTATATGGCAAACGTCGTCATTCCGGATTATAACATGTTTAGACGTTTCCTCCATTGCGAGTATCATTTCTAGATGGTTCTGCCCTGCTCAGGGTACTTTCCTGGACATGCTCCTGACAACATAACATCCTTGCTGATGCGATCACTTTCCTAATCTAGGCAATGCGTTACAAGGCTTTTCCTAAGGTTATAACCGAACCTTTTCAGGTATCCTACATATCCGAATGGAATCTAGTCGTAGCATAGTTCGAGGGTATAAAATAATGAAATGATGAGATGAAATGAAATGACTAAGCCTGACTCCAGCAACTTACGTATCCAAATGGAATCAGGTCAAAACGTAGTTCGACTATAATAGATGTAAAATGATAGAATTTTGAAATGATATGGCCAAGTTTGACTTAGACTGCCTATGTATCCAAATGGACATGCCAAAATGTAGTTCAATGACAATAGATGACTGCATCTAACGTGGATTGCCTACGTATTCTTGCCAAAGTAAATCAAGTCACAGCGTAGTTCTGAATACATTGAAATAATATTTTGGGTTTCTATTACAAGAGTGGGACGGACCCTTTGTGAGTTGCCTATGTATCTGTGGGAAGTTAGGTCAGGCATAGTTCTGTGACAACAAAGCCTAACTTTATTGTATTTAAATATAGTATCTCTTGATTGGGTTTGAATTGATGGGCTTCGTGCTTACTATGCCGTACATTTATGCTATGATTAATTCTCCCCCCAATAATACTTGATGGATCATATAGGGACCCTTCTAATTTGGCGCGGACTTCCCCTTTGCTTCTTCCTGATGGGGAAATATCTTCTTCAAAACCAGTTGCCTCGGTATGAATTATCAAGGTTTCACTTTCATGTTGAATGTGTTGGCCATCCTATTTTGATACAGCTAACTATGAAAAACTGCATCTATCTTTTTCATCAATGAGTATGAATTGTTCCTGTACGACATATATCCACTCTACATCGTCTTACCTAGCTTCCTAGATAATTCTCAAAGATGGTATCACGACCTCTACAGGTATTACAGCTACAGTATCGTATACTAACATATATGGTGTTGCCCCAGTAGATGTCCTCATGGTGGTGTGGTAACCATGTACGGAAAATGATAGTTTCTCATGCCATTGCTTGTGATTGTCCACTATCTTCGCAAGATCCTCTTGATGTTTTTGTTGGCTGCTTCAACTGCTCCATTAATCTGAGGACTCTATGTTGTGGAATTAAAATGGATGACTTTGAACTTTTTGCAAATTTCCCTCACCAGATCGTTGTTGAGATTTGCTGCATTGTCAGATATGATTGACTCTGGAATCCCAAACTGACAGACTATGTTGTTACGGACTAAGTATGTCTCCACCGTCTTTGTAACATCCTTGTATGTGGAAGCTTCGACTCATTTGGTAAAGTAATATATGGATACAAAGATAAAACGATGACCATTTGATGTGGCCGATTCTATAGGTCCAATTATATCCACGCCCTAAGCGGCATACGGCCAAAGAGAACCCTGTAAGGCCCCATAAAATATTACCTGGAACCCGGGGTATCCTGTTGACGAGTTAGGCTAATGTGCTTGCAAATTGTAGAAAAAGAACAATGGTACAGATTCTTTGGGTAGTACAATGCATTGGGGAGTTAGAGGTAAATTGTTGTAGTAAATGGCATTTCTGCGGTCCATTATGCTACCGCAGAATCACTCCGCGGACCGCAAATCTTTCGCGGAGTGGAACAGAAAATGGGCAAATTTTGAAAAACAATTTTGCTCTCTGCATAATGATTTTGCTGGCCGCATAACTATTCTGCTGGCCACATAAAACTTCTGCTGCCCACATATCCATTCTGCTACCTACATATCTATTCTGCTGGCCACATATCGATTCTGCTACCACATAATTGACTTCGGAGGTCATTTTTGGAAATTTTCTTATCCGACCCTATTTTGATATAAGGCCTTAGGAGGTCCTTTTACAAGGTAAAATCTGATATTTTAGAGAGAGGAGAGATCTATTCTAGAGAGAGAAGTGATGGCACCAACATCTTCATGCTTCAAATGCTTGCTTAAGCTTTGGAGATTCATGGGATAAATCCACAAGATCTTTATCTAATAGGTAAGGTTCTACTCCCTAGCCCTAAATTTCGGGATTTAGACTGAAGGTAGGTCATGAAAAGTATGAGTCTTAGGTGTGGTAGTTTCTCTTTGTACGTGAATGTAAACATAAGGGTGGTAGGGAGGTTATTGAACTAAAAGGAGTAAACTATTAGTATTGAATTGGTTGTTGGGTGAAGTAAATTTTGTAGAAGAACCTTTTAGTCAAATTTGCACACCTAGTATTTGATGAAATGCTTAAATGAGGTGAACCCACAAATATCTTCCTAAATATGGTTCACTTTTGTTATGTTTCTATATAGATTGAAGCTGCTAGGATTTCCGGAATATTGTAGTAATGTAAGGAAAGCTCAAGAAAGGCATGTTTGCTATACTTCTCTCTTAGAATTGAATCCCACTATGTTCTTGTAAGCTCCAAGTTGTTCATTATATATTGACTATTCCGAATAAGCTTTGTGCCGAAAGAGTTATGTTAATATGTGTTTCGAATGCTCTTATCATGTTATGTTATCCTTCGGGAATGTGTTCAAAGTATGGGTTGTGTGTTAAAATGTTAAGGCTTGGAGTTGTTTTTAAAATGAAAGTTATGAAGCCAAATTATGTGAGAAAAACTAGATGTGATTAAGACTTTTAATTGCTCATATGTGTACCTAAAGTCGTGATTAGAAATTTCTTGTTGTTGATAACCTATAAAGATGATGGAAAGTGAAAGAAGTGAATTGGAGATGTAAAGTGTGGCCACCGTGCCAATAACGAAAGTTAAACTTGTGGTCAATGGTGCCAATGAAAAAAACTAATATGAGAAAGGTTATGAAATGAGCCTAGATTCAACAGTTCCAAAATGACTTCGAAATTTGATTTACCTAAAAGCTTATGTACTCAAGTCATGCCCAAGTATGGCTATTTTAACTAATGCTATGCTTTGTAAGTATTCCCAATGTGTTTTGAGTTCTTACATATTCATGATTTGCAATTGTGTATTTCCCTTTATGGGAAAAAGTATTTCAAGAACAAATGGTGTGTTACTCGTTTATGCTTTTTAACTCACGCTTTGATTGTAATCATTTTATTCTATTTCTTGGAAAGAAATGCATTGTTTTTAAAGTCTTCATTTCTAATGAACTTAAAGTTGTGATTTCCGGAATATTCTATATGTTGATGTTTGTGATGATGATCCTTGAAAGTAAAGAAATGCAAATATGGAATATGAAATACGGCTATTGTGCCATGAAAGAAGAATCATATGTATGGCCAAGAGAGCCAATAAAATAATGATGTTGTAAGTGGTTGAAAGTACGAATGAAGTGATATATGGTGTGAAAGGTTATGCGATGAATATATTTGTACCTTTGCTTCCAAGGTGTTATAAGCTCCTAGGTTCTTATGAGTAAAGGCTATAGTGTTCATAAATGTTTTACATGCTTTTATGTTCTATGGTTACCCATGGCAAGGAAAAAGAAAGTGATAGTATGAACATGAAATGTGGCCGCTTGCCAAAATGATGATGAAACTTAAGAAAATAAATTGGGCCCATGTGCCATTGAAATCGACTTATTGAGTCACAATGCATGTGCTAATATAATGAACTGTGTTTCTCCATGATGATCATGAACATGAAGTATTTTAATGATCCGGGAACTTACGACATTAAATATAATGTTAATCATGTCGCTTTGAGTTTATATAAGGTTAGGTGCATAATGATGTGTTATGAATCCTATGGACGGTCAATGAAATGCATAGGTGTATAATATGAATAAATTCTATGGGCGGGCTATGAAACACATAGGTGTATAATATAATATGTGAACCCTACGGATGGTCTATGAAACAAATAGACTATGAATGAATCCTATGGACGGGCTATGAAACGCATAGGTGTATAATATAATATGTGAATTCTATGGACGGAATATGAAATGCATAGGTATATAATATAATATGTGGACACTATGGACGGTCTATGAAACACATAGGTGTATAATATGAATGAATCCTTTGAACGTTCTATGAAACACATGGGTGTATAATATAATATGTGAATCCTATGGACGGGCTATGAAACGCATAGGTGTATAATATAATATGTGAATCCTATGGACGANAAATGCATTGTTTTTAAAGTCTTCATTTCTAATGAACTTAAAGTTGTGATTTCCGGAATATTCTATATGTTGATGTTTGTGATGATGATCCTTGAAAGTAAAGAAATGCAAATATGGAATATGAAATACGGCTATTGTGCCATGAAAGAAGAATCATATGTATGGCCAAGAGAGCCAATAAAATAATGATGTTGTAAGTGGTTGAAAGTACGAATGAAGTGATATATGGTGTGAAAGGTTATGCGATGAATATATTTGTACCTTTGCTTCCAAGGTGTTATAAGCTCCTAGGTTCTTATGAGTAAAGGCTATAGTGTTCATAAATGTTTTACATGCTTTTATGTTCTATGGTTACCCATGGCAAGGAAAAAGAAAGTGATAGTATGAACATGAAATGTGGCCGCTTGCCAAAATGATGATGAAACTTAAGAAAATAAATTGGGCCCATGTGCCATTGAAATCGACTTATTGAGTCACAATGCATGTGCTAATATAATGAACTGTGTTTCTCCATGATGATCATGAACATGAAGTATTTTAATGATCCGGGAACTTACGACATTAAATATAATGTTAATCATGTCGCTTTGAGTTTATATAAGGTTAGGTGCATAATGATGTGTTATGAATCCTATGGACGGTCAATGAAATGCATAGGTGTATAATATGAATAAATTCTATGGGCGGGCTATGAAACACATAGGTGTATAATATAATATGTGAACCCTACGGATGGTCTATGAAACAAATAGACTATGAATGAATCCTATGGACGGGCTATGAAACGCATAGGTGTATAATATAATATGTGAATTCTATGGACGGAATATGAAATGCATAGGTATATAATATAATATGTGGACACTATGGACGGTCTATGAAACACATAGGTGTATAATATGAATGAATCCTTTGAACGTTCTATGAAACACATGGGTGTATAATATAATATGTGAATCCTATGGACGGGCTATGAAACGCATAGGTATATAATATAATATGTGGACACTATGGACGGTCTATGAAACGCATAGGTATATAATATAATATGTGGACACTATGGACGGTCTATGAAACGCATAGGTATATAATATAATATGTGGACACTATGGACGGTCTATGAAACGCATAGGTATATAATATAATATGTGGACACTATGGACGGTCTATGAAACGCATAGGTATATAATATAATATGTGGACACTATGGACGGTCTATGAAACGCATAGGTATATAATATAATATGTGGACACTATGGACGGTCTATGAAACGCATAGGTATATAATATAATATGTGGACACTATGGACGGTCTATGAAACGCATAGGTATATAATATAATATGTGGACACTATGGACGGTCTATGAAACGCATAGGTATATAATATAATATGTGGACACTATGGACGGTCTATGAAACGCATAGGTATATAATATAATATGTGGACACTATGGACGGTCTATGAAACGCATAGGTATATAATATAATATGTGGACACTATGGACGGTCTATGAAACGCATAGGTATATAATATAATATGTGGACACTATGGACGGTCTATGAAACGCATAGGTATATAATATAATATGTGGACACTATGGACGGTCTATGAAACGCATAGGTATATAATATAATATGTGAATCCTATGGACGAGCTATGAAATGCATGGGTGTATAATATAATATATGAACACTATGGATGGTCTATGAAACACATATGTGTATAGTATGGGTGAACACTAAAGACGGTCTATGAAACGCATAGGCGCATAGTAAGAGAGGGCTATGGATGGTCAAGTAAGACTCATAGCAAACACGAACCATAGGTGCCACTCCCATTACCCTTGTTTGTACATATTGTTACATTTACATTATATTTTGCATCCCACACATAATTCATATGGCTTAATTTATCCCAAAAGAAGTTCAGAATGGTGTAAGTATAATAAGACTTAAAATGTGATTCTATGGGATGTTTCGTAGTTTCTTGATGTACTTTATTTGCCTCTTATTTGAGTTACCGTATTTTCATATGTTGTTCTGTTTGCTTTACATACGAGTACTGTTCCATATGTACTCACATTCCTTTTGTCGGGGGCTCTGCATATTTTAATGGTTGCAGGTATGCTTCTACTGGATCATATGGATCTTTGACATGGATCTTCTTCACTACTCAGCTTATGGTAAGCCCGCTATAGTTCTAGTAGGTGTTTGAGTCTAGTTCATTTTATGTACTTAGGTATCTATTGTCATAGAAGCTCCATGTACACTGTGGGTCATGTACTTAAAGTTTTGAGTTTTGTCATGTATTTATGTTCACAGTATTTACAGTTATTTATAAAGTTATGTATCCATCATGAGGACAATTTTAGGCCATTGAGCCAAATGTATTTAATTTCAAAGTCAAGATCCAATTATGTTATGGTAAATCATGCATGAGTAATGATGAGAGGTTGATGTAAATTAGGCTTGCTCGACTGGGTTTACTCGGTTGAGCGTCAGTCGTGCTCACCGAGGTCGGAGCGTGAAAACTTGGAATGAGAGCACGGTTTAGGAGTCCTAAGGTGTCATGGAGTTGTGTCAGTAGAGTCCCTCTTATCAATGTGTTGCCGGCCACTCTTATAATAGGGAGGCTACAACGACATTTAGGATATTTTTCTCTTCTTCTATCCTGGATCGTACGTTAAGATTTTGAGTTAGTCTAGGAGTTCCTTTGTTAATATCAAGGAATATTTACACGTTGTGCTACGAAATGAGAAAGGCCTAAGGATTAAAAGAATGACGCACATAACGAGCATAATATGT
This sequence comes from Nicotiana otophora, assembly GCA_000715115.1. NCBI lineage: Eukaryota > Viridiplantae > Streptophyta > Magnoliopsida > Solanales > Solanaceae > Nicotiana > Nicotiana otophora. The sequence continues at coordinate 45,305 of AWOL01S0050683.1, forward strand.
GAGGTGCCCAATTGTCCTCGTAGTGGAGGAAGGAAAAGTCAAGGATACGACCAAGGTAAGCAAGATCATAGAGTTGGCCTCGAGAGTCATGGTTGCTGTTGTTTACATGTATATGGTGCAATGTGGTGTTATCTTTATGTTATTTAAGATTGATTTCTGATATTCTCTGACAGGTGGATATGCCCAATTACCAGGGAAACTATGTCGAAATTTCTGGAATATTCGGGGAGTTAGTCAAATATGAGAATAGGGAATGTGAATAAAGAGCTAAGTGATATTGGGGTGTTTTGTGGCATTACCTAACCCTCATTCGAGGATGAATGATGCTAAGCGGGGGAGTATGTAAGGCCCTGTAAAATATTACCTTGAACCTGAGGTTTCGTGGTGCCGAGGTAGGCTAATGTATTTGAAAATTGTAGAAATTGAGCCATGATACGGACATTTTGGATTGTACAATGCATTGGGGAGTTAGAGGTAAATTATTGCAGAAAATGGCATTTCTGCAGCCTATTATGCGACCACAGAATCACTCTGGGGACCGCAGATCCGTCGTGGAGTGGAACAGAAAATGGGCAAATTTTGAAAAACAATTCTGCTGGCCGCATAATGATTCTGATGGACGCATAACCATTCTACTGGCCTCATAATCATTCTGCTGGCCGCATAAAAATTATGCTTCCTACATATCGATGTTTCTGCCCACATATCGATTCTTCTACCACATAATTGACTCCAGGGGTCATTTTTGGAACTTTTCTTATCCGACCCTATTTTGATATAAGGCCTTAGGGGGTCCTTTTACAAATTAAAATCTAATATCTTAGAGAGATGAGAGACCTACTCTAGAGAGATAAGGGATGGCACCAACACTTTAGATTCTTGCTCAAGCTTTGGAGATTCATGGGAGAAATCTACAAGATCTTCATCTAATAAGTAAGGTTCTACTCCCTAGCCCTAAATTTTGGGAGTTGGATTGAAGGTAGTTCATGAGAAGTATGATTCTTAGGTGTGGGAGTTTCTCTTTGTGCATGAATACAACCATGAGGGTGGTAGCAAGGTTATTGAACTAAAATGAGTAAACTCTTGGTATTGAATTGGTTATGGGGCGAAGAAAATCTTGTAGATGAACCTTGTAGTCAAATTTGCACACCTAGTGTTTGATGAAATGCTTAAATGAGGTGAACCCATGATATCTTCCTAATTATGGTTCACTTCTGTTATGTTTCTAAATAGATTGAAGTTGCTAGGATTTCCGGAACATTATAGTAATGTAAGGAAAGATCAAGAAAGATATGTTGGCTATACTTCCCACTTAGAATTGAATCCTACGATGTTCTTATATGTCCCAAGTTGTTCATTATAAATTTACTATTCTGAATAAGCTTTGTGCCGAAAGAGATATGTCAATATGCATTCCGAATTGTCTTATTATGTTATGTTATCCTTCGGGAATATGTTCAAAGTATGTGTTGTGTATTAAAATGTTAAGGCTTGGAGTTATTTTTCAAATGAAAGTTATGAAGCCAAATTGTGTGAGAAAAACTAGATGTGCTTAAGACTCTTAATTGCTCATATGTGTACCTAAAGTCTTGATTAGAAATGCCTTGTTGTTGATGACCTATAAAGATGATGGAAAGTGAAAGAAGTGGATTGGAGATGCAATGTGTGGCCACCGTGCCAATAATGAAAGTTATAATTGTGGTCAATGGTTCCAATGACATAACATTATATGAGAAGGTTATGGAATGAGCCTTGATTCAATTGCTTCAAAATGACTTCGAAAATAGATTTGCCTAAAAGCTTATGTACTCAAGTCATGCCCAAATATGGCTGTTTTAACTAATGATATGCTTTGTAAGTATTTTCAATGTGTTTTGAGTTCTTACATATTCATGAGTTGCAATTGTGTATAGCCCTTTTGGGAAAAAAGTATTTCAAGAACAAATGGTTTGTTACTCATTTATGATTTTTAACTCGTGCTTCGATTATAATCATTTTACTCCATTTCTTGAAAAGAAATCTATTGTGTTTAAAGTCTTCATTTCTAATGAACTTAAAGTTATGATTTCCGGAATATTCTATATGTTGATGTTTATGATGATGATCCTTGAAAGTAAAGAAATGAAAATGTGGAATATGAAATACGGCCACTGTTCCATGAAAGAAGAATCATATGTATGGCCAAGAGAGTCAATGAAATAATGATGTTGTAAGTGGTTGAAAGTACGAAGGAAGTGATATATGGTGTGAAAGGTTATGAGATGAACATATTTGTACCTTTGCTTCCAAGGTATATCGATTTTGGTTTTGACTAGGTGTCGGGCACTCAGCCCATTTCTATTCCACCATATCGTATGGCACTTGTGGAGTTGAAGGAATTGAAGGAGCAACTTTAGGAGCTGCTTGACAAGGGTTTCATCCGGCTGACTGTTTTGCCCTGGGCGCTCTTGTTTTGTTCGTGAAGAATAAAGATGGCTCTATGAGTATGTGCATTGATTATAGACAGCTGAATAAAGTTACCATCAAGAACAAGTACCAATTATCACGCATTGATGAATTATTTGACCAGCTTCAAGGTGCTACAATGCTCTCAAAGATTGATTTGAGGTCAGGTTATCATCAACTGAAGATTCGGGACTCGGATATCCCAAAGAATACTTTCAGGACTCGGTATGATCACTACGAGTTTCTAGTGATGTCATTTGGGTTGACCAACTCCCTAGCAGCATTTATGCATTTGATGAATAGTGTATTACAACTATATCTTGATTCTTTTGTCATCCTATTCATTGAAGACATATTGGTATATTCTCGTAGCCGGGAGGATCATGAGCAGAATTTGAGGATCGTACTCCAGACCTTTAGGGAGAAGATATTATATACAAAATTCTCCAAGTGTGAGTTCTGTCTTGATTCAATGGCATTTTTACGTCACGTGGTGTCGAGTGAGGGGATTGAGGTAGATCCGAAGAAGATTGAGGCAGTTCAGTGTTGACCTAGACCGTCTTCATCTACTGAGATCCGTTATTTTTGTGGTTTGGCCGGATATTATCACCATTTTGTGGAGGGAATCTCGTCCATTGCTGCACCTTTGAACAGATTGACCCAGAAGGGTGCTCCATTCAGGTGGACCGAAGAGTATGAGGAGAGCATTCAGAATCTCAAGACTGCCTTGACCATAGCTCCAGTCCTGGTTTTGCCTTCAACATCGGGTTTATATACGGCTTATTGTGATGCTTTGTGGATTGGTATTGGGTGTGTCTTGATGCAGAATGGTAGGGTGATTGCTTATGTTTTACACTAGTTGAAGCCCCATAAGAAGAACTACCCCATTTATGATCTAGAGTTGACAGCTATAGTTCACACATTGAAGATTTGGAGGCATTATCTCTACGGCGTGTCTTGCAAGGTATTCAAAAATCATCGGAGTCTACAACACTTGTTTAATAATCATAAGGATCTAAACTGGAGGCAGCGGAAGTGGTTAGAGCTGTTAAAAGAGTATGATATCACTATTCTGTATCATCTCGGGAAGGCCAAAGTGGTAGCTGATGCCTTGAGTAGGAAGGCGGAGAGTATGGGTAGCCTTGCATATATTCCATCTAGGGAGAGACCGTTAGCATTGGATGTTCAGGCACTGTCCAGTCGGTTTGTGAGGTTGGATGTTTTAGAGCCTAGTCAGGTTCTAGCTTGCGTGGTTTCTCGGTCTTCTTTGTTTGAGCGCATCAGAGCACGTCAGTATGACGACCCCCATATTCTTATCCTTGCGGACATAGTGTAGCACGGCGATGACAAGGAGGTTTCTATTAGAGATGATGGGGTGTTGAGGATGCAGGGTAAGATTTGTGTACCCAATCTAGATGGGTTGCGTGAGTTGATTCTTGAAGAGGCCCACAGTTCTTGGCACTCCATTCATGCGGGTGTCGCGAAGATGTATTAGGATTTGAGACAACACTATTGGTGGAGGAGAATGAAGAAAGATATAGTATTATATGTGGTTTGGTGCTTGAATTGTCAGTAGGTGAATTGTCAGGATTTGAGACAGCACTATTGGCCGGTTTGCTTCAGAGACTTGAGATTTCCGAGTGGAAATGGGAGCGTGTTACCATGGATTTCATTGTTTGGATCCCATGAAATTTGAAAATATTTGTCGCAGTTTGGTTATTGTTGACCGGTTGACTAAGTCCACACACTTCATTCCAGTTGTGACTACCTACTCTTCAGAGGAGCTGGCTCAGATCTATATCCGTGAAATCGTTCGTATCTATGGTGTGCCGGTGTCCATTATCTCCGATCGTGGCACACAGTTTACATTGCACTTCAAGAGGGTTGTGCAGCAGGATTTAGGCACACGAGTTGAGTTGAGTACATCATTTAACCCCCAGACAGACGAGTAGTCCGAACGCACCATTCAGATCTTAGAGGATATGCTATGTTCCCGTGTTATAGATTTCGAGGGTTCATGGGATCAATTCCTACCGCTTGCAGAGTTTGCCTACAACAACATATACCAATCGAGTATTGAGATGGATCCTTGTGAGGCCTTATATGGGAGGTAGTGTCGTTCTCTAGTTGGTTGGTTCGAGCCGGGGGAGGCTAGGTTGTTGGGTACTGATCTGGTTTGGGATGCCCTGGAGAAATTCAAGTTGATTCAGGATCGATTTTGTATGGCGCATTCTAGATAGAAGCGTTATGTTGATCGAAAGGTTCGTGATGTAGCATTTATGGTGTGAGAGAGGGTTTTTCTTCGGGTTTCACTCATGAAGGGTGTGATGAGATTCGGGAAGAAGGGAAAGTGGAGCCCTAGGAATATTGGTCATTTTGAGATCCTTGAGAGAGTGGGGGAGGTGGCCTACAAGCTTGCATTGCCACCCATATTATCGGCAGTTCACCCGGTGTTCCATGTTTCCATGCTCCGAAAGTATTATAGTGATTCGTCCCATGTATTAGATTTCAGCTCCGTCCAATTGGACAAGAATTTAACTTATGTTAAGGAGTCGGTGACCATCTTGTATAGGCAGGTCCGAAAGTTGAGGTCAAAGAATATTGCTTCAATGAAGGTTTAATAGAGGGTTAAGTTTATTAATATCAGGCTCAAATTTTTATTCTGGGAGTTAGTATAAGTCTGTTGTGTCATTTGGGACCTGCTTGCAAAATTTGAGCTCATTCGAAGTTGGTTTGATATGATTTGGCGTTAGTTTTAGAAGTTGAATGTTCTTTGGTTCAACAGGCTTGAATTGCGGTGTGATTCGTAGATTTGATGTTATTTGATGTGATTTAAGGCCTCGAGTAGGTTCGTGTTGTGTTTTGGAACTTTATGGTATGTTCGGACGGGGACCCAGGGTCCCCGGGTGTGATTCGGGTGGAGTTCTGACCATTTCATCATGTGTTGGAACTGCTGATTTCTGTGCTTCTGGTTTCCTTCTTTGTGATTGCGAAGAAGGGGTCGCGATCCCAACCGTGTAAAGTCTTTGCCGGTATGTGGGTTTTTGATCTTCACGTTATCGAAGCATTGGGGTGATTGTTCATCGCGAATGCGAGTGTGAGACCGCATTCGCATAGAAGGGAGGTGAGCCTGTGTGGTGACACGCGTTGTTCAGTGCAGTCGCATGGACTGGGCCACGATTGTGAAGCGTAGGGATTCTTGGTCATCGCGTTCATGTCTTTAGAATCGCTTTCGCATAAGAGGTTTAGGGAGCTGGTGGAATATTTTTCTTTGCGATCGCGAAGGCTTTTCCGCTATCGCGAAGAGTAATAACTAGGCAAATTATATAATACTCTATTTCGAGGGTTGGTTCATTTTAACATATTTTAAGTTGTAGAGCTCGATTTTGGGCGATTTTGGAGAGGGTTTTCACGGTTTGGATCAAGGTAATTGTTTTTTACTCTGTTTTGTTTCATGATTCCATCATTGTTTTTATCATTTAATTAGTGATTTGAGTTGGCAAAATTGGGGGGTTTGTAAAAACTTTCCTAAACTATAAATTGAGGATTTGAAGATCAATTTGAGGTCCGAATAGGATAAATTTGGTATGGTTGGACTCATATTAGAATGGTTGTTCGGAATTTGTGAGTTTGGTCGGGTTTCGGGGTACATGCCCAGGTTAACGTTTTGAGTTGACTTTTTGATTTTCTTTAAAGGTTGAAACTTTATTATCCGCAATTGCTTCTTATGGCTTGTATTTGGTATTAAGTTATTTTGGCTAGATTTGAGCCGCCCGGAGTTGGATTTTCACGAAAAAGGCTTATTAGGGATTGATTATCTTGCTTGAGGTAAGTATCTTGCCTATATTTGTGTGCGGGAGCTATCCCTTAGGACTTGGGTTGATTTGTGTTATTTGATTTATGTGAAAGATGTGTAGCGAGGTGACGAGTGTGCAAACGGGCTTATGTGTGGTATTTTGACCAGATTAGACTCTTGGACTCTTTCATGCATTTATTAGAAATTGTAATATCTTGTTATATCTTCCATTGTTAAATTTCTCTTGCATGCTTTACTTGATGTTGTTATCACATGCTCTATCCCTTATTGTCAAACATGCTCTTTTATGCCTTAATTGTCTTTATTATCTCTCTTATTGTCAAGTTACCTCCTTTATGGGCGAGTTATTCTTATTTGGAGTTGTTATTCCATGATGTATTTCGTGTTGAGTTATTCCATGCATTTAGATGTAGATACTATTTCATATCATCTCTTTCATTGTTAAGCTTATGATGTACATTTAAATTGAAAATTGTCATTTCGTGGAAATACCTTCATTTTGAGTTATTGAAGTTGAAGTTATGAAAGCTATTATCTCCTTGAGGTTGAAGTTGTTGATTATTGAGATATCTTTCCTTGTTGAGTAATTCTCATTCATTTTATTATTATTGAGATTCTTGTTCACATTGTGGTTGAGCCGTAGGCTATATGTTGTGGTAACTTTGGTATTGTTGATTTTGGCAAGTTGTGGCATATGGGCACTTGTGGTGCGAGTTGTTATTGTGTTGTGATATTGATGCACATGCAGCAGTATAAGGATAAGGGTTAATGTGCATATGGCGAGATAAGGTGGAATTTATGTGCGTGTTGCTAGTAAGGGAATTACTTGAAGCCACGCAGTGACATAAGAAGGGCTAAAGTGCATGTAGCTATTTCGGAAAAAATATTTTCAAAACAAATATATTTAAATGTAAGGCTCAATCGGCGGTTTAAGGAAAGGTTGTGATTTTGAATTGTGAACTGTGGACATGAGGCGTGGTACCTCGGTTGTGATTCTTGTTGTACATTCTATGTTAAAGAGGCTTGTTGGTTGAATAGTTTTTGTTATCTTTTCCTTTGCCTTACTTGTATTTGTCCGTGTTGATTTCTTGAAGTTCTTATCCTGTGTTCACTTCTTGTTTCCTTTATTGATTCAAATTCCGCTGTTAGCTTACATTATTGAACAGATTTATTGTCATTCATTACCTCATCTTCCATTATTTGACTACACTATACTTTGTTCAGTATTTCTTATCATAGTAGGTGTCTTGACCTGGCCTCGTCACTATTTTACCAAAGTTAATTAGGCATGATGCTTACTGGGCATCGTTGTGGTCTACTCATACTACGCTTCTGCATATTCTTGTGCAGATCCAGGTATATTTGCTTGTGCCGGACGCGAGTGATAGTTCAATTATCTTTTCGGAGATTTCAAGGTATACCTGCTCGATGTTCGCAGGCCTTAGAGTCATCTTCAGTCATTACTTTTACTATTGTTTACATTATACTCAGACAATGTTGTATTAGAGATTCTTAGATTATCTCTGTAGAGCTTATGACTCAGTTCCATCGATTTTAGGATCTTGTTACTGATGTTTCCTGTTTGGAGTTATTACGAGCTTTATCGATTTATTTATTATCTTTGTCCGTTATTTCAGTTACGTTATTCGTGAATGTTAGGCTTACCTGGTCTTAAAGACTAGGTGTCATCACGACAACCTTCGATGGGATTTTGGGGTCGTGACATACTATTGAAAATAAACCGAGAATGCTTATATTTCTCTACTTGAATTGTAACTACTTACAATCTTCACCTTGATTCTTTTACATGTTGAAACTTATACTTTTACCTTCTGATACTTCCATGGCCTGCTATTCATGGGATGTGTCAGATATTCCCATCTTAGGGTCTTAAGCGAGAAATTTGCACATCCGGTATGCACAGTCTGATAGGGCCTCAAACTTGGCCACATCAGCAAGAACTCTCTCTCTACTAGTGCCCTAACCTGCTGATGTATTAGCCCTCTGGATAGCTATAATATTTCTAATTGCAATCATCTCTGTGTCATTAGCATAAATAAGTCCTGACTCAAACTCTTATGACTCAGCTCTATAGCATGATTAGGATTTGAATTAAGGGAACGGACTCAAAAATTCCTTGTAGATTTCGGTTAATATAATGTGGTGGTGCGTAACACGGCTTGTAGACTCCCTAGGACTGACTTTCTCTGATACTAAGTTTGTCACGCCCCAAACCTAGGGAGGCGTGGCCAACACCCGATGCCATATTTAGCCCAAGCATGCCATTCTGTAACTGTGAACCATGGAGGGGTAACCTGAAACCTAGGCCGACGAGGCCTACCTACAAGCACACAATACCAGCCAAGGCTGACAAGGTCGTACACTAAAATCATCTGAAGATAATATCTATCTCACCTGAAGGGTAAACTAACCCAAACATAAATATATAAATATGCAGGACGACGTGGCCACCATGAATGTCTACAACCAGCAATACCAAAATGAACATGTACATAGGGCCGCTGGCCAGCAAGCCACAATACTAACATACAGACCATGCAAGACTCGTCTACAAGCGTCTAGATATAACCGAACTGTACAATGGTCAGGATAGGGCCTCGACCTACCCATCGAACCTTATATACAAAATGCACTCAAAACTCTAGACCTTGTAACTCCGAACGAATGGAGCTTACTGATGCTGATGTCTAGATTTCTCCACTAGGAAGGTCTATTCGGCTGCACACTAGAACTTATAGGCATGAAATGCAGCGCCCCAGGCAAAAGGGATGTTAGTATGAAATAACGTATCAAAGTATGTAAGGTAATAGAATAACTGAAAGCTAAAACATAACTGAAGTACACAGTAAAGTGGAAGCCAAAGATTACTACGAGACATACTCACCTGTTCTGACTCAACACAATGTAATATACTAATATCATAGCTAGCCGGCCACATATAGGGCTTGGTATATTTTTCACTAACAAAGTGGCCAGGCAACAGTAAACTCTCACTGACCGTAATGCATGATATGATAGGGCCTCAAGTTGGGCCACATCATCAAGAATTTTCTCTCTACTAGTGCTCTAACCTGCTGTTGTATTAGCCCTATTGATAGCTGTAATATTTCTAATTACAAGCATCTCTGTGTCATTAGCAAACATAAGTCCTGACTAAAACTCTTATGACTCAACTCTATAGCATGATTAGGATTTGAAAGAAGGGTAATGGACTCTTAAATTCCTTGTAGCCTCCTGCTTATATAATGTGGTGGTGAATAACACATCTATAAACAAGACTCTACTAGACCCGGCTTGTACACTCCCTAGGACTCACCTTCTCTAATACTAAGTTTGTCAAGCCCCAAACCTAGAGCGACGTTGCCAGCACCCGAAGCCATGTTTGGCCCGAGTGTACCATTCTGGAACTGTAAACCATGGAGGGCTAACCCGAAAACTAGGCCGGCGAGGCCTACCTACAAGCAGACAATACCAACCAAGGCCGACAAGGTCGTACACTGAAATCTTCTGAAGATAATATCTAACTCACGTGAAGGGTAAACAAACCCAAACTTATATAAATAACTATGTAGGACAACGAGGCCGCCATGAACGTCTACTACCAGCAATACCAAAATGAACATGTATATAGGGTCACTGGCCGGCAGGCCACAATACTAACATAAAGACCATACAAGACTCGTCTAGAAGCCTCTATAGATAACAGAACTGTACGATGGTCGGGACAGGGCCTCGACCTATCCATCAAACCCTATATACCAAATGCACTCAAAATTCTAGACTTGGTACACTATACTTTGTTAAGTTTTTCTTATCCTAGTAGGTGTATTGACCTGTCCCCGTCACTACTCTACCAAAGTTAATTAGGCTTGATACTTACTGGGTATCATTGTGGTCTACCCATACTAAGCTTCTGCATAGTTTTGGGCAAATCCAGGTATATTTGCTCGTGCCGGACGCCAGTGATCGTTCAGTTATCTTTTCGGAGACTTCACGATATACCTTCTCAATGTTCTCTAGCCTCAGAGTCATCTTCAGTCATTAATTTCACTATTGTTTATCGTATACTCACAGAGTGGTATATTAGATATTCTTAGTTTATCTCTGTAGAGCTTATGACTCAGTTCCACCGGTTTTGGGATCTTGTTACTGATGTTTCAAGTTTGGAGTTATTACAAACTTTATCGGTTTATCTATTATCTTTGTCCGTTATTTCAGTTACCTTATTCATGAATGTTAGGCTTACCTAATCTTAAATACTAGGTGCCATCACGAAAACCTTCGATGGGATTTTGGGGTCGTGACATACTGTTGAAAGTAAACTGAGAATGCATATATTTCTCTACTTGAATTTTAACTACTTACAATCTTCACCTTGCTTCTTTTACATGTTGAAACTTATACTTTTACCTTCTGATACTCCCATGGCTTGCTATTCATGGTATGCGACAGATATTTCCATCTTGGCATCTTAAGCGGGAAATTTGCACAACCGGTATGCACAATCTAATAGGGCCTCAAACTGGGCCACATCATCAAGAACTATCTCTCTACTATTTCCCTAACCTGCTGATGTATTAGCCCTCTGGATAGCTATAATACTTCTAATTGCAAGAATCTCTGTGTCATTAGCAAAAATAAGTCCTGCCTCAAACTCTTATGATTCAGCTCTATAACATGATTAGGATTTGAAGGAAGTATATAATGTGGTGGTGCATTACACGACATGTACACTCCATAGGAATGGACTTCTTTGATACTAAGGTTGCCACGCCCTAAACCTAGAGAAGCGTGGCCATCACCCGATGCCACATTAGGCACAAGCGTGCCATTCTGTAACTGGGAACCATGGAGGGATAACCCAAAACCTTGGCCGACGAGGCCTAGCTACAAGCACACAATACCTACCAAGGCCGAAAAGGTCGTACACTGAAATCATCTGAAGATAATATCTAACTCACCTGAAGGGTAAACAAACCCAAAAATATATAAATAACTATGCAGGACGACGAGGCCTACATGAACGTCTACAACAAGCAATACCAAAATGAACCTGTACATAGGGCTGCTGGCCGGTAAGCCACAATATTAACATACAGGCCATACAAGACTCGTCCATAAGCCTCTAGAGATAACAGAATTGTACGATGGTCGGGACAGCGCCTCGACCTACCCATCGAACCTTATATACAAAATGCACTCAAAAATCTAGACCTGGTAACTCCGAATGAATGGAGCTTACCGATGTTGATGTCTAGACTTTTCCCCTAGGAAGGTCTACTCGGCTGCACGCTAGAACATGTAGGCATGAAATGCAGCACCCCTAGAAAAAGGGATGTTAGTATGAAATAACGTATCAAAGTATGTAAGGTAATAGAATAACTGAAAGCTAAAACTGAACTGAAGTACACAGTAAAGTGGAAACCAAATAATACTACGAGACATACTCACTTGTTCTGACTCAACACAATGTAATATACTAATATCATAGCTAGCCAGCCACATATAGGGCTTGGTATATTTTTCACTAACAAAGTGGCCAGGCAACAGTAAACTCTCACTGACTGTAATGCATGATATGATAGGGCGTCAAGTTGGGCCACATCATCAAGAACTTTCTCTCTACTAGTGCCCTAACCTGCTGTTGTATTAGCCCTATTGATAGCTGTAATATTTCTAATTACAAGCAAATTAGCAAACATAAGTCCTGACTCAAACTCTTATGACTCAGCTCTATAGCATGATTAGGATTTGAAAGAAGGGTAATGGACTCCTAAATTCCTTGTAGCCTCCTCCTTATATAATGTGGTGGTGAATAACACATCTATAAACAAGACTCTACTAGACCTGGCTTGTACACTCCCTAGGACTCACCTTCTCTCATACTAAGTTTGTCAAGCCCCAAACCTAGGGCGATGTTGCCAGCACCCGATGCCATGTTTGGCCCGAGTGTGCCATTCTGGAACTGTAAACCATGGAGGGCTAACCCGAAACCTGGCCGGCGAGGCCTACCTACAAGCAGACAATACCAACCAAGGCCGACAAGGTCGTACACTGAAATCTTCTGAAGATAATATCTAACTCACGTGAAGGGTAAACAAACCAAAACTTATATAAATAACTATGTAGCACAATGAGGCCGCCATGAATGTCTACTACCAGCAATACCAAAATGAACATGTATATAGGGTCACATGCCGGCAGGTCACAATACTAACATAAAGACCATACAAGACTCGTCTAGAAGCCTCTATAGATAACAGAACTATACGATAGTCGGGATAGGGCCTCGACCTATCCATCAAACCCTATATACAAAATGCACTCAAAAGTCTAGACCTGGTACACTATACTTTGTTCAGTTTTTCTTATCCTGGTAGGTGTATTGACCTGGCCCTATCATTACTCTACCAAAGTTAATTAGGCTTGATACTTACTGGGTATCGTTGTGGTCTACCCATACTAAGCTTCTGCATAGTTTTGTGCAAATCCAGGTATATTTGCTTGTGCCGGACGCCAGTGATCATTCAGTTATCTTTTCGGAGACTTCAAGGTATACCTTCTCAATGTTCGCTAGCCTCAGCGTCATCTTCAGTCATTAATTTTACTATTGTTTATCGTATACTCACAGAGTGGTATATTAGATATTCTTAGTTTATCTCTGTAGAGCTTATGACTCAATTCCAAGGGTTTTGAGATCTTGTTACTGATGTTTCAAGTTTGGAGTTATTACAAACTTTATCGGTTTATCTATTATCTTTGTCCGTTATTTCAGTTACATTATTCATGAATGTTAGGCTTACCTAATCTTAAATACTAGGTGCCATCACGAAAACCTTCGATGGGATTTTGGGGTCGTGACATACTGTTGAAAGTAAACTGAGAATGCATATATTTCTCTACTTGAATTTTAACTACTTACAATCTTCACCTTGCTTCTTTTACATGTTGAAACTTATACTTTTATCTTCTGATACTCCCATGGCTTGCTATTCATGGTATGCGACAGATATTCCATCTTAGTGTCTTAAGCGGGAAATTTGCACAACCGGTATGCACAATCTGATAGGACCTCAAATTGGGCCACATCATCAAGAACTATCTCTCTACTATTGCCCTAACCTGCTGATGTATTAGCCCTCTGGATAGCTATAATACTTCTAATTGCAAGTATCTCTGTGTCATTAGCAAAAATAAGTCCTGCCTCAAACTCTTATGATTCAGCTCTATAGCATGATTAGGATTTGAAGGAAGTATATAATGTGGTGGTGCATTACACGACATGTACACTCCCTAGGAATGGACTTCTTTGATACTAAGGTTGCCACGCCCTAAACCTAGAGAAGCGTGGCCATCACCCGATGCCACATTAGGCACAAGCGTTCCATTCTGTAACTGTGAACTATGGAGGGATAACCCAAAACCTAGGCCGACGAGGCCTAGCTACAAGCACACAATACCTACCAAGGCCGACAAGGTCGTACACTGAAATCATCTGAAGATAATATCTAACTCACCTGAAGGGTAAACAAACCCAAAAATATATAAATAACTATGCAGGACGACGAGGCCTCCATGAGCGTCTACAACAAGCAATACCAAAATGAACATGTACATAGGGCTGCTGACCGGTAAGCCACAATACTAACATACACACCATACAAGACTCGTCCATAAGCCTCTAGAGATAACAGAATTGTACGATGGTCGGGACAGCGCCTCGACCTACCCATCGAACCTTATATACAAAATGCACTCAAAAATCTAGACCTGGTAACTCCGAATGAATGGAGCTTACCGATGTTGATGTCTAGACTTTTCCCCTAGGAAGGTCTACTCGGCTGCACACTAGAACATGTAGGCATGAAATACAGCGCCCCTAGAAAAAGGGATGTTCGTATGAAATAATGTACCAAAGTATGTAAGGTAATAGAATAACTGAAAGCTAAAACTGCACTGACGTACACAGTAATCTGGAAACCAAAGAATACTACGAGACATACTCACCTGATCTGACTCAACACAATATAATATACTAATATCATAGCTAGCCGGCCACATATACGGCTTGGTATATTTCTCACTGACCAAGTGGCCAGGCAACAATAAACTCTCACTGACCGTAATGCATGATCTGATAGAGCCTCAAGCTGGGCCACATCATCAAGAACTCTCTCTCTCTACTACTGCCCTAACCTGTTGATGTATTAGCCCTATTGATAGCTGTAATATTTCTAATTGCAAGCATCTCTGTGTCATTAGCAAACATAAGTCCTGACTCAAACTCTTATGACTCAGCTCTATAACATGATTAGGATTTGAAAGAAAGGTAATGGACTCTTAAATTCCTTGTAGCTTCCTACTTATATAACGTGGTGGTGCATAACACATCTATAAATAAGACTCTACTAGACACGGATTGTACACTCCCTAAGACTAACCTTCTCTGATACTACGTTTATCAAGCCCCAAACCTAGGGCGGCGTGACCAGCACCCGATGCCATGTTTGGCCCGAGCATACCATTCTGTAACTGTGAACCATGGAGGGCTAACCCGAAACCTAGGCCGATGAGGCCTACCTAACAATAGACAATACCAACTAAGGCCGACAAGGATGACAAGGGTAAACAAACCCAAATATATTTAAATAACTATGCAGGATGACGAGGCCGCCATGAACGTCTATAACCAGCAATTACAAAATGAACATTTATATAGAGTTGCTGGCCGGCAGGCCACAAAACTAACATACAAACCATACAAGACTCGTCTACAAGCCTNAGAGCTTACTCATGTTGATGTATAGATCAGTCCACTAGGAAGGTCTATTCGACTGCACACGAGAACCTGTAGGTATAAAATGCAGTGCCCCGAGCTAAAGGGATGTTAGTATCAAATAATGTACCAAAGTATGTAAGGTAATAGAATAACTGAAAGCTAAAACTGAACCGAAGTACATAATAATCTAGAAACCAAAGAATACTACGACATATTCACCTGTTCTGACTCAACACAATGTAATATACTAATATCATAGCTAGCCGGACACATGTAGGGCTTGGTATATTTCTCACTGACCTAGTGGACAGGCAACATTAAACTCTTACTGACCGTAATGCATGCTCTGGTAGGGCCTCAAGCTGGGCCACATCATCAAGAACTTTCTCTCTACTAGTGCCCTAACCTGCTGATGTATTAGCCCTATTGATAGCTGTAATATTTCTAATTGCAAGCATCTCTGTGTCATTAGCAAACATAAGTCCTGACTCAAACTCTTATGACTCAACTCTATAGCATGATTAAGATTTGAAAGAAGGGTAATGGACTCCTAAATTCCTTATAGCTTCCTGCTTATATAACGTGGTGGTGCATAACACATATATAAATAAGACTCTACTAGACACGTCTTGTACACTCCATAGGACTGACCTTCTCTGATACTACGTTTGTCAAGCCCCAAACCTAGGGCGGTGTGGCTAGCACCCGATGCCATATTTTGCCGGAGCATACCATTCTGTAACTGTGAACCATGGATGGCTAACCCGAAACCTAGGCCTACGAGGCCTACCTACAAATAGACAATACCAACCAAGGCCGATAAAGCCGACAAGGGTAAACAAACCCAAACATATATAAATACCTATGCAGGACGACGAGGCCGCCATGAACGTCTACAACCAGCAAAACCAAAATGAACATGTACATAGGGTCGCTGGCCTGCAAGCCACAATACTAACATACAGACCATACAAGACTCATCTACAAGCCTCTAGAGATAACAGAACTGTACGATGGTCGGGACAAGGCCTCGACCTACCCATCGAACCTTATATACAAAATGCACTCAATAATCTTGACCTGGCCTCATCACTACTCTACCAAAGTTAATTAGGCTTGATACTTACTGGGTATCGTTATGGTCTACTCATACTACGCTTCTGCATAGTTTTTTGCACATCCAGGTATAGTTTCTCATGCCGGATGCCAGTGATCGTTCAGTTATCTTTTCGGAGACTTCAAGGTATACCTGCTCGACGTTTGTAGGCCTCAAAGTCACCTTCAGTCATTGCATTTGCTATTATTTATCTTATACTCTAACGGTGTTGTATTAGAGATTCTTAGATTATTTCTGTAGAGCTAATGACTCAGTTCCACCGGTTTTGGCATCTTGTTACTGATGTTTCCGGTTTGGAGTTATTATGAGCTTTATCGGTTTATTTATTATCTTTGTCCATTATTTTAGTTACGTTATTCGTGAATGTTAGGCTTACCTAGTCTTAAAGACTAGGTGCCATTACGACAACCTTCGATAGGATTTTGGGGTCGTGATATACTATTGAAAGTAAACTGAGAATGCATATATTTCTCTACTTGAATTGTAACTACTTACAATCTTCACCTTGCTTCTTTTACATGTTGAAACTTATACTTTTACCTTCTGATACTCCCATGGCCTGTTATTCATGGTATGTGTCATATATTCTTATCTTAGGGTCTTAAGCGGGAAATTTGTACATCCGGTATGCACAATCTAATAGCGTCTCAAACTGGGCCACATCATCAAGAACTCTCTCTTTACTAGTGCCCTAACCTGCTGATGTAATAGTCCTCTGGATAGCTATAATATTTCTAATTGCAAGCATCTCTGTGTCATTAGCAAAAACAAGTCCTGACTCAAACACTTATGATTCAACTCAATAGCATGATTAGGATTTGGAAGAAGGGTAACAGACTCCTAAATTCCTTGTAGCTTCCTGCTTATATAATGTGGTGGTGCATAACACATCTATAAATAAGACTCTACTAGACACGGCTTGTACACTCCCTAGAACTGACCTTCTCTGAGACTAAGTTTGTCAAGCCCCAAACCTAGGGAGGCGTAGCCAGCACCTGATTCCATGCTTTGCCCGAGCGTACCATTCTGTAACTGTGAACCATGGAGGGATAACACGAAACCTAAGCCGACGAGGCATACGTACATGTAGACAATACCAACCAAAGCCGACAAGGTCGTACACTGAAATCATCTGAAGATAATATCTAACTCACCTGAAGGGTAAACAAACCCAAATATATATACATAACTATGCAGGACAACGAGATTGCCATGAATGTCGACAACCAGCAATACCAAAATGAACATGTACATACGGTCGTTGGCCGGCAAGCCACAATACTAACATACAGATGATACAAGAGTTGTCTACAAGCCTCTAGAGATAACATAACTGTACGATGGTTGGGACAGGGCCTCGACCTACCCATCGAACATTATATAAAAGATGCACTAAAAACTCTAGACATGGTAACTCCAAATGAATGAAGCTTACCGATGCTGATGTCTAGATCTGTCCACTAGGAAGGTCTATTCGACTGTACACTAGAACCTGTAGGAATGAAATACAGCGCCCCTGGCAAAAGGGATGTTAGTATGAAATAATGTACCAAAGTATGTAAGATAATAGAATAACTGAAAGCTAAATCTGAACTGAAGTACACAGTAATCTGGAAACCAAAGAATACTAAGATACGTACTCACATGTTCTCACTCAACACAATGTAATATACTAATATCATAGCTATCCGGCCACATATAGGGCTTGGTATATTTCTCACTGACCAAGTGGCCAGGCAACAGTAAACTCTCACTGACCGTAATGCACGATCTGATAGGGCCTCAAGCTTGGCCACATCATCAAGAACTCTCTCTCTCTCTCTCTACTAGTGCCCTAACCTGCTGTTGTATTAGCCCTTTTGATAGCTGTAATATTTCTAATTACAAGGATCTCTGTGTCATTAGCAAACATAAGTCCTGACTAAAACTCTTATGACTCAACTCTATAGCATAATTAGGATTTAAAAGAAGGTTAACAAACTCCTAAATTCCTTGTAGCTTCCTGCTTATATAATGTGGTGGTACATAACACATCTATAAATAAGTCTCTACTAGACACGGCTTGTACACTCCCTAGAATTGACCTTCTCTGATACTAAGTTTGTCAAGCCCCAAACCTAGGGAGGCGTGGCCAGCACCCGATTCCATGCTTTGCCCGAGCGTACCATTCTGTAACTGTAAACCATGGAGGGCTAACACGAAACCTAGGCCGAAGAGGCATACCTGCATGTAGACAATACCAACCAAAGCCGACAAAGTCGTACACTGAAATCATCTGAAGATAATATCTAACTCACCTGAAGGGTAAACAAACCCAAATATATATACATAACTATGTAGGATGACGAGGCTGCCATGAACGTCGACAACCAGCAATACCAAAATGAACATGTACATACGGCCGTTGGCCGGCAGGCCACAATACTAACATACAGACGATACAAGAGTCGTCTACAAGCCTCTAGAGATAACAGAACTATACGATGGTCGGTACAGGGCCTCGACCTACCCATCGAACATTATATAAAAAATGCACTAAAATATTTAGACCTGGTAACTCTGAATGAATGGAGCTTATCGATGCTGATGTCTAGATCTGTCCACTAGGAAGGTCTATTGGACTGTACACTAGAACCTGTAGGAATGAAATGCAGCGCCCCTGGCAAAAGGGATGTTAGTATGAAATAATTTACCAAAGTATGTAAGACAATAGAATAACTGAAAGCAAAATCTGAACTGAAGTACACAGCAATCTGGAAACCAAAGAATACTAAGAGACATACTCACATGTTCTTACTCAACACAATGTAATATACTAATATCATAGCTAGCCGGCCATATATAGGGATTGGTATATTTCTCACTGACCAAGTGGCCAGGCAACAGTAAACTTTCACTGACCGTAATGCACGATCTGATAGGGCCTCAAGCTTGGCCACATCATCAAGAACTCTCTCTCTACTAGTGCCCTAACCTGTTGTTGTATTAGCCCTATTGATAGCTGTAATATTTCTAATTGCAAGCATCTCTGTGTCATTAGCAAACATAAGTCCTGACTAAAACTCTTATGACTCAACTCTATAGCATAATTAGGATTTGAAAGAAGGGTAACAGACTCCTAAATTCCTTGTAGCTTCCTGCTTATATAATGTGGTGGTGCATAACACATCTATAAACAAGACTCTACTAGACACGACTTGTATACTTCCTAGGACTAACCTTCTCTGATACTAAGTTTGTCAAACCCCAAATCTAGGGAGGAGTGGCCAGCACCCGATTCCATGTTTGTCCCGAGCGTACCATTCTGTAACTGTGAACCATAGAGGGCTAACCCAAAACCTAGGCCGCCGAGGCCTACCTACAAGTAGACAATACCAACCAAGGCCGACAAGATCGTACACTGAAATCATCTGAAAATAAAATCTAACTCACCTGAAGGGTAAACAAACCCAAACATATATACATAACTATACAGGACGACGAGGCTGCCATGAACGTCTACAACCAACAATACCAAAATGAACATATACATAGGGCCGATGGCCAGTAGGCCAAAATACTAACATACAGACCATACAAGACTCATCTACAATCCTCTAGAGATAACAGAACTGTACGATGGTCGTGACAGGGCCTCGACCTACCCATCGAACCTTATGTAAAAACATGCACTAAAAACTCTAGACCTGGTAACTCCGAATGAATGGAGCTTACGGATGCTGATGTCTAGATCTGTCCACTAGGAGGGTCTATTCGGTTATACACTAGAACCTGTAGGCATGAAATGCAGTGCCCCTGGCAAAAGTGATGTTAGTATGAAATAATGTACCAAAGTATGTAAGACAATAGAATAACTGAAAGCTAAATCTGAACAAAAGTACACAGTAATCTAGAAACCAAAGAATACTATGAGACATACTCACCTGTTCTGATTCAACACAATGTAATATACTAACGTCATAGCTAGTCGGCCACATATAGGGCTTGGTATATTTCTCACTGACCAAGTGGCCAGGACTCAGTAAACTCTCACTGACCGTAATGCACGATCCGATAGGGCCTCAAGCTGGGCCACATCATCAAGAACTCTCTCTCTATTAGTGCCCTAACCTGCTGTTGTATTAGCCCTATTGATAGCTGTAATATTTCTAGTTGCAAGCATCTCTGTGTCATTAGCAAACATAAATCCTGACTCAAACTCTTATGACTTAGCTCTATAGCATGATTAAGATTTGAAAGAAGGATAACGGACTCCTAAATTCCTTGTAGTCTCCTGCTTATATAATGTGGTGGTGCATAACACATCTATAAACAAGACTCTACTAGACACGGCTTGCACACTCCCTAGGACTCACCTTCTCTGATACTAAGTTTGTCAAGCCCCAAAACCTAGGGAGGCGTGGCCAGCACCCGATGACATGTTCGGCCCGAGTACCATTCTGTAACTGTGAACTATGGAGTGCTAACCCGAAACATAGGCCAACGAGTTCTACCTACAAGTAGACAATACCAACCAAGGCCGACAAATGCGTACACTGAAATCATTTGAAGATAATATCTAACTCACCTGAAGGGTAAACAAACCCAAACATATATACATAACTATGCAAGACAACGAGGCCGCCATGAACGTCTACAACCAGAAATACGAAAATGAACATGTACATAGGGCCGCTAGCCGGCATGCCACAATACTAACATACAGACCATACAAGACTCATCTACAAGCCTCTAAAGATAACAGAACTGTACGGTGGTCGGGACAGGGCCTCGACCTACCTATCGATCCTTATATACAAAATGCACTCAAAAATCTAGA
Organism: Nicotiana otophora; assembly: GCA_000715115.1. NCBI lineage: Eukaryota > Viridiplantae > Streptophyta > Magnoliopsida > Solanales > Solanaceae > Nicotiana > Nicotiana otophora. The sequence continues at coordinate 66,303 of AWOL01S0050683.1, forward strand.
CCTGGTAACTCCGAATAAATGGATCTTAACGATGCTGATGTCTAGATATTTCCACTAGGAAGGTCTATCCGGTTGCAAACTACAACCTATAGGCATAAAATGCAGCGCCCTGGCAACAGGGATTTTAGTACGAAATAATGTACCAAAGTATGTAAGGCAATAGAATAACTGAAAGCTAAAGCTGAACCGAAGTACATACTAATCTGGAAACCAAAGAATACTATGAGACATACTCACCTGTTCTGACTCAACACAATGTAATATATTAATATCATAGCTAGCCGACCACATATAATGCTTGGTATATTTCTCACTGACCAAGTGGCCAGGCAACA
>AWOL01S0050691.1:4634-15097 GCA_000715115.1 Nicotiana otophora
ACTATTATCAATAAAAATTGTGAGAATTTTCTTGCACTCTTGTGTGTGGCTACTCTTGGATTTATTCTTCAACCTTCAAGACTCAACTTAAGGTGGTAAGATTAAATGCTTTTAAAATCTTAGATAACTTCTAGGTATTCAAGAAAGGTGATAAGTTTAGGCTTATTGTTGTTCTTGTTATTCTAAAGGGTCGGGTTTCACAATCTATCTCTTGTTTTTAATTCTCTACCAAAGGCGATTAGTTCTTTGTTAGCTAATTGTTGTTGTTAGGATTCAACTTCAAGAATAGACTTATTGAATTCAAGAAACTCTTTAATTTTCCGTTTTTTTTTGTTTCTTTATTTTCTTTTAGATTCCACACGTTTCTTGATTTTCTTTAATAATTCTTGGACCCCTATCGTGTTGTTATCACATACAGGCTTCCCTTGTCAGCTGAAAAGTAGTGAAAGCAACTCCACTGAGATCCACAACACCCGCTGTGAGAAGAATCTGATGACACCGGTCCAGAAAATCCTAAGCATCCTTTAACTCTCTTTCGCTGAACTCGGGTGAATCAAGCTTCCTAAATCGCTCCAACCTCCTCTACTTTGCATCAATCATAGGTGGACTAACCTTGGTCTGAGCAACAACAACTAGCTTCTGTGGTAACACCCCTGGAGTCTGATGACCCTGAGCTAGCTGCTCTAGAGTTCGGGCAGTGGGAGTTTGGTCTCCTCCCAAGCCTGTTAGGTAGCTGGTGCAACTGGCATCGAAACCGCCTGAGCGAAAACTGAGCACACACTCAAATATGAGCCAATGCCTTATGAAGACTAGGTATCAGAATAGGTACCGCCAGTGTCTGAGCCGGTCCCATCGGCTCAATAGTATTCGGTACCTACTTCTCCTCTGGAGCAACTGGTGGCTCAATAGGTGCTTCCCTTGCTGCAGTGCGAGCCCTAACTCCTCCACAATCTTCCCCCCAATCTCTTATGGCCCTGACTGGTGGTACTGGTGCTTGATCAGCTGAATGTGTCCTCACCATCTATGAGAGAATAGAATAATAAAGGTTTAGACTTCGGAATTAACAAATTCACATGACAGGAATGCATGAAAGTGAAGTTTCCTATTAGTTCGATAGCCTCTCGAAGATAAGTACCAACGTTTCTGTACCGATCTGCAAGACTCTACTAAACTTGCTCATGACTCATGAGACCTAAGCAACCTAAGGCTCTAATACCAACTTATCACAACCCACTCCCACCATAGCCATGACGACACTTAAAATTACTTGCTAGGCTAGCCAACAGTTCCACAATAGCAGTAAATTCAATAAAACAGAATTTATTAAACTCAATAGCGGGAATATCATGAAATAACTACAAAAACAATTGAAATTTTACTACAACCACCCCAATGATCTTGTGTCAACGAGTACAAGTATATGAGCACTACTGAATATTAAAATACAAGGCCAAATCCTCAATACAACTGTCAGAACAATAGAGCAGTAATAACAAATGTAAATGAAAGAGAACTTCAAGGTCTGTGGATGACATAACAACAACCTCGTAGTCTCCCAAAAGCTAGTACAACTACAACTCTATCAGTCACCACGTCCGGAAGTACCTGGATTTGCACACAAAGTGCAGAGTGTAGTATGAGTACAACCGACCTCATGTACTCAATAAGTAACAAACCTAATCTTGGGCTGAAAGTAGTGACGAGCTCAGGAAAAACAGTTAGAGACCAATATTAATAACCAATAATAGCTCAAGATATAAAGGAAACAATATAAGTAAATAACACAAGGATATCATGTTCAACTCGTTCACATTTCACGAATTTAGACATGTTTTCCAAGTATAACATTAAAGCCCAACACGGATAAAAACATTTCACTTACCAGCTAGCATGAGGAAAATACATTTCTATGACTACATGTCAAATATACATGTCAACTCGACATCATCACAGTGAAACCATCAAGAATAACCACACATATCACGCTCACGGTGCCTGGCACAAGGCCCTCGTGATACCTGGTCTTCGAGATGCTTTGGCTCAGATCTTGAGCGTATGTATGAGTTTGGCTCAGGAGGGTATGGTACCAGTCGCACCAACTACCCTATAGGTTGGGAGAGGAGCTCAGACTCCCGCCGTCCTGTACTCCTGAGCAGCTAGCTTAGGGTTATTAGACACCGGGGGTATTACCAATTCAGCAACGTGTTGCTACTCTGGCTGAGGTTGATCCACCTATGTTTGATGAGGAGCAAAATAGGTTGGAGAGGTTCAAGAGGCTTGACCCTCCAATGTTTAGTGGGAGGAGAGTCAGAGCATGCTCAGAGTTTTCTAGATGGGTGCCATTAGATTCTTCGCAAAACGGGTATTGTTGATATCAATAGAGTTGCATTTACTACTTTCCATCTGTCAGGGGCAGCATATAGATGGTGGTAGACATATGAGTCAGGTAGGCCAGCCGGCGCAACACCACTGACATGGCATGAGTTCTCTATTCTCTTCTTAGAGATGTTTTCCCCACAGACTCGCAGAGATGAGCAGCTATGCTAGGGGATATGACTGTGACTCAGCACAAGATGAGGTTTGCAGATTTGGCCCGTCATGTAGTATGGTTAGTTCCCACCGATAGAAAGAGGATCAGGATGTTCATTAATGGCCTCAAGTATGGTTTATGTTACAGTTTTGCTCGACAGGCCGAGACAGATGCTAGGTTTGACCAGGTGGTCAAGATTGCTAGACTCTTAGAGCAGGTTCACAAGCTTGAGCATAAGGAGCGGGAGGCTAAGAGGCCTCGTGGTTAAAGTGGTTTCAGTAGTGCCTCGTCTGGAGGCCAGTCATACTATAATAGAGGTCGTCATGTTCCTCGTGGTTCTTTAGTTATTCATAGTTCATATAGTGCTCGCCTAGTGCAGTCATCATACAGTGTGATAGCATCAAGGACAAGGATAGAGTTTTGGAAGCTCCAAGGCCATTTACAAGATCTCAAGCTAAAGAGTTGCACTCTAAGGTTGCTGGACTTCAATGGCAAATAAAGAAGCTTTTAATTATAGAGGAAGAGCTCAAGCCCAAAGTAGATGAATTATCCAAGTTTTACAATTATTTGGTGATCCAAATTGAAGTCCAAGAGGAGGAAGATTGGGCCACCAAATCAGCCCTTGAAGTCCACCAAAGGGGCTCAAAATGAGCTTAAAAGAGGTCCAAAAGGGGGTGTTTCAAAGGGAGCCCAATTGGAGTCCAAATCAATGGCCCAAACTAGTAGTTTTAAGGTCCAAATCTGCCCCAAAGGGATTTGGCCGCCCCCCACCTAATTGTAATGACTTTTCTTACTCCTTAGCAATCACCCTACCTAATTGTAATGACTTTTTATGCCTTAGCAACCACCCTACCTAATTTTAAGGACTTTTTGTGCCTTAGTACTCCTATAAATAAGGAGTTCTTCTCATTCATTGAGACACTTCATTATTGATTAAGTATATCATACTTTGAGAGTTCTTTTGAACCTTTGTTACTTGTGCTTTGAGATTTATCTTTCAACCTTTACTAGTTCATAGTTCAAGGTAGTAAGATTACTTCTCTATTGTGATATCTTTGATTCCTTTGTGGTATTCTTAGAAGGCGATTAATACTAGTTATTAATTGTTGTCTCAAGTTACTCGTAAAGCGGTCAAGATCCGAATCTATTGTTTTGATTTGCTTTTAAGTAAAGGCGTTTGATTTCTTCAATAAATCAAGACGTTGTTACTTTGATCTTGTCAAGGCTATAGAACTTGCGTTCTTGGAAGTTCTTGGAATTCTTTCCTTGAATTTTCCCATATCCTTTATTTTCTGCCCTTAAGTGCTAGTTGTTCAATTCCTTATTGTTATTGCTTCCGCATTTACTTTTCAAATTCTTACTCTAGTTTGGATTCCCGACCTTGTCGTTATCAAGTGGTATCAGAGCGGTTCTATCAAGGTTTCGTTCTTGATAATTCTGGGGATTTCTTGAATACTAAGAGCAAAAAAAAACAAGTTAAAAAAAAAAAAAAAAAAAAAACGAAAATCAATTTAAAAAAAAAAATTGCTTGCTCTCCAGGAACTTTCTTTTGTATCTAATTTGTTTCCAAAAACTATCAAAGGAAACAAGAAGAGGGGATCCAGATTTCAAAGATAAGACAAAAATTTAATTTTTCTTACTCTTTCTAATCTAAATATATAATCATTTCTTTTTTGTTCGTGTCTTGTTTCAACCGAGCCTAATAGTTCTAGGATTTGGTTCTTCTTTCATTTGTTCCCCAAAAATCTATATTTTACTACTAAGAACTTTATACGAGTTGGGTTTAACTATAAATCTACAAAGTATTTCGTTCAAAGGTTATTTCGAGAGAGAAACAAAAAAGGCAAAGTGTGTGCGAGAACAATTGAGGAAAAAAATCAATTTTCTAATATAGTTTAATTATTTAAGATGTCACATACAGGTAGTGATGATGAACGAAGGGTTCTCCAAGAAGCCGAAATCAAAGCAAGAAATGATTTTACCTTGCAAGCTATGCATCAACAATTTGAAAGGTGGAATTTGCAACTCCAAGAGATGAGGGACACCATTGCTGAGCAAAATGATACAATAGCTGAACTTAGAAGGGAAAATAATGTTAGGCCCCAAGCTAGGAGAAATGTACCCCTTGCTCCCATTGTAAATCAAGAAAACCCAATAGATAATTTTAATGATATCGATTTTGATAGGGTGGGAAGAGATAGGAGGGGACAAAGAGGTAGAGTAGAAGATGATAATATAAGCAGTATAAAGATGAAGATGCCATCTTTCAAGGGAACAAGGGATCCAGACTTGTACCTTGATTGGGAGAGAAAGGTTGAAGCTATATTTGACTGTCACAACTACTCTGAGGGTAAGAAGGTTAAACTTGCTATTGTTGAGTTTTCTGACTATGCTGCTATTTGGTGGAAAAAGCTTACTAGGGACAGATTGCAAGAAGGACAAGCACCAATTGCTACTTGGGCTGAGATGAAGAGGGTGATGAGAAAGAGATTCATACCATCACACTTTCAAAGAGAGCTACAACAACGCCTTCAAACATTGAAGCAAGGGTCCATGCCTGTGGATGAGTACTTTAAGGCTATGGATATGGCTATGATCCAAGCTAATTGTATGGAGGAAGAAGAGGCTACAATGGCTAGGTTTTTAAATGGTTTAAATAAGGAAATAGCTGATGTAGTAGAATTACAACAATATGTAACAATAGATGAGTTAGTTGATTTGTCTGTAAAGGTAGAAAATCAAAATAAAAGAAAGCAAGCTAGCTCATGGAAAGGTCGGTCAAACACCATCTCCAAGAAGCCATGGTCGAATCAAGAGATGAAGAGTTCTTCTAGACCTCAAGAAGACAAGGATAAAGGTAAATTTGAGAACAAAGAGGGAGGTAAAACCTTTAACCCTAAACCTTTTACACCTTCTAGTTCTATTCAGTGTCATAAATGTAAAGGAAGGGGACATATGATGCATGAATGTCCAAGTAGAAGAAACATCATTCTTAGAGAAGATGGAGGATATGAGAGTGAAAAAAGTGAGGGAGAAGAAGAGGGAGATGTGAGTAATGATGATGATATAGAACTACCTAATGATGGCATGATTGGGGTAGTTAGGAGGATTATGACTATCAATTTGGGAAGCAATAGTGAAGAACAAAGGGAGAATATATTCCATACTAGGTGTGGGATAAAGGGGAAAACTTGTTCTATGATCATTGATAGTGGTAGTTGTGCTAATGTGGTGAGTTCATACTTTGTGGAAAAATTGGGACTTGCATGCATGAAACACCCTACTCCCTATAGACTCCAATGGTTAAATGATAGTGGTGAACTAAAGGTAAACAAACAATGCATGATTTCATTCAATGTTGGTAGATATGAGGATGATATTCTTTGTGACATAGTCCCTATGCAAGCTTGTCATATCTTACTGGGTCGTCCTTGGCAGTATGATAGGAATGTTTTTCATGATGGAAGGAAGAATAGATATTCTCTTGAGCTAAATGGCAGGAAGTTTACTCTTGCACCTTTATCTCCTTCTCAAGTGTTTGAAGATCAAAAGAGATTAAGGGAAACAATGGGAAAACCAAGGGGAGGGATAAAAAGTGAGCTTGAGGAAAAAGAAAAGAAAGGAGGCCAAGAGTTGGAAAAAAAGAGAGATGGCCGAGAGAAAGAGAGAGAGGGCAACAATTTGAGAGAAGAGATAAAAAGGGGCTTGAATGAAAAAATAGAAAGTCTTGGTGAGAGGAAAGAGGCTAAGGAAATAAAAAAAGAGAATTTTTATATAAAAGCCAAAGAGTGTTTAAATGCAAGAAAAGAGGGGTTGCCCATAATACTACTTACTTACAAAGAAGTTTTGATTAATTCTGAGTTACTAACTTCTTCTTTGCCAAGTAGTATTTCTTCTCTTTTGCAGGATTTTGAAGATGTCTTTCCTGAAGATATTCCTAATGGATTGCCACCTTTACGTGGCATTGAGCATCAAATTGATTTCGTGCCTGGATCACAAATCCCAAATAGGCCTGCTTATAGGAGTAATCCAGAAGAGACAAAAGAGCTTCAAAGGCAAGTTGAGGAGCTGCTTGAGAAAGGCTTTGTGAGAGAGAGCATGAGCCCTTGCTCTGTTCCCGTCCTATTGGTACCCAAAAAGGATGGAACTTGGAGGATGTGCGTGGATTGTAGAGCAATCAACAAGATAACGGTAAAGTATCGCCATCCTATTCCTCGTCTTGATGACATGTTGGATCAATTACATGGATCCAAAATCTTTTCTAAAATTGATCTAAAAAGTGGTTACCATCAGATTCGAATGAATCCTGGAGATGAATGGAAAACTGCTTTTAAGACCAAATATGGGCTTTATGAGTGGTTAGTTATGCCTTTTGGCTTGACTAATGCACCTAGCACTTTCATGAGATTAATGAATCATATCTTTAAGGATTTTCATGGAAAATTTGTTGTGGTGTACTTCGATGATATCTTGATCTTTTCTAACACTTTAGAAGAGCATGTAGAACACCTAAAACAAGTTTTTGAAGTTCTTAGAAAGCAACTCTTATTTGCTAATCTTAAAAAGTGTACTTTTTGTGTGGATCGTGTGATTTTCTTGGGTTTTGTGGTTAGTTCTAAAGGAGTTGAGGTCGATGAAGAGAAAATTAAAGCAATAAAAGAATGGCCAAAACCTAAGAGTGTAACTGAAGTTAGGAGTTTTCATGGACTTGCTAGTTTTTATAGGAGGTTTGTGAGAGACTTTAGCACCATTGCTTCTCCTTTAACTGAAGTTATTAAAAAGGATAAGATTTTTACATGGGGAAAAGAACAAGATGATGCTTTTAACTTGTTAAAAGAAAAGTTATGTTCTGCTCCATTGTTACAATTGCCTGATTTTTCTAAATCTTTTGAAATTGAATGTGATGCTTCTGGCAAAGGAATAGGTGCTGTTTTGATGCAAGATTCTAAACCTATTGCCTACTTTAGTGAGAAGTTGAGTGGAGCCACATTGAACTATTCCACTTATGACAAAGAGCTATATGCTTTGGTAAGGGCTTTAGCCACATGGCAACATTACTTGTGGCCAAGAGAGTTTGTCATTAAAACTGACCATGAATCCTTGAAATACTTGAAGAGTCAAGGTAAGCTTAGTAGAAGGCATGCTAAGTGGGTTGAATTCATTGAAACTTTTCCTTATGTAATTTCTTACAAACAAGGGAAAGAGAATGTTGTTGCAGATGCACTTTCAAGAAGGTATGTCTTAGTTTCTACCCTGACTTCTAAATTGATGGGTTTTGATCAAATCAAGGGACTTTATGCTAATGATGTTGATTTTGGCAAGATTTTTGCAGATTGTAAGTTGGGTCCTTTTGAGAGGTTTAACCTCCAAGATGGGTTTCTCTTTAAGGAAAATAAGTTGTGTATCCCTAATTGCTCTTTACGTGAAGTATTTGTTAGGGAAGCACATTGTGGAGGGCTTATGGGTCACTTTGGAGTCCCAAAGACGCTAGACATACTTGCTGAAAATTTCTTTTGGCCTGGAATGAGAAAAGATGTTGAAAGAATGTGTGCACAGTGTTTGGAATGTAAACAAGCTAAATCTAAAGTGTTACCACATGGTCTTTACACGCCACTACCTGTTCCTACTTCACCTTGGATTGATATTTCTATGGATTTTGTGTTAGGTTTGCCTAGAACAAGGTATGGTAAGGATAGTATATATGTTGTGGTAGATAGGTTCTCCAAAATGGCTCGTTTTATTCCTTGTTTAAAGACTAATGATGCTTCACATGTTGCTGATCTTTTTGTAAAGGAAGTTGTCAAATTGCATGGTATACCTAGAACTATTGTTAGTGATAGGGATGCTAAGTTTTTGAGCCACTTTTGGCGTGTATTTTGGGGGAAGTTAGGCACTAAATTATTATTTTCTACTTCTTGTCACCCACAAACTGATGGACAAACTGAAGTAGTTAATAGAACCTTAGGAAACATGTTGAGGGCTGTTTTGAAAGGTAAATTAACTTCTTGGGAGGCTCACTTACCTATGATTGAATTTGCTTACAATAGAACAATCCATTCTTCTACAGGTATGTCTCCTTTTGAGGTTGTTTATGGTTTTAATCCCTTCACTCCTCTTGATTTATTACCATTACCTACTAATGATATTGTTAATCTTGATGGTAGGACAAAGGCTGAGATGATGAAAAAAATTCATGAACAAACAAGGCTTGCAATTGAGAAGAAAAATGAGCAAACTGCCTTGAGAAAGAATAAGGGTCGAAAACAAGTAATTTTTAAACCTGGAGATTTAGTTTGGGTTCACTTTAGAAAGGAGAGATTTCCCTCCAAAAGGAAGTCAAAGTTGCACCCTAGAGGAGATGGCCCATTTCAAGTCCTTGAAAGGATTGGAGACAATGCTTACAAGCTGGACCTACCTGGTGAGTTCCAAGTAAGTGCTACATTCAATGTTGCTGACTTGTCTTTGTTTGATGTAGGATCGAATTCGGGGACGAATTCTTTTCAAGAAGAGGGGAATGATAGCATCAAGGACAAGGATAGAGTTTTGGAAGCTCCAAGGCCATTTACAAGATCTCAAGCTAAAGAGTTGCACTCTAAGGTTGCTGGACTTCAATGGCAAATAAAGAAGCTTTTAATTATAGAGGAAGAGCTCAAGCCCAAAGTAGATGAATTATCCAAGTTTTACAATTATTTGGTGATCCAAATTGAAGTCCAAGAGGAGGAAGATTGGGCCACCAAATCAGCCCTTGAAGTCCACCAAAGGGGCTCAAAATGAGCTTAAAAGAGGTCCAAAAGGGGGTGTTTCAAAGGGAGCCCAATTGGAGTCCAAATCAATGGCCCAAACTAGTAGTTTTAAGGTCCAAATCTGCCCCAAAGGGATTTGGCCGCCCCCCACCTAATTGTAATGACTTTTCTTACTCCTTAGCAATCACCCTACCTAATTGTAATGACTTTTTATGCCTTAGCAACCACCCTACCTAATTTTAAGGACTTTTTGTGCCTTAGTACTCCTATAAATAAGGAGTTCTTCTCATTCATTGAGACACTTCATTATTGATTAAGTATATCATACTTTGAGAGTTCTTTTGAACCTTTGTTACTTGTGCTTTGAGATTTATCTTTCAACCTTTACTAGTTCATAGTTCAAGGTAGTAAGATTACTTCTCTATTGTGATATCTTTGATTCCTTTGTGGTATTCTTAGAAGGCGATTAATACTAGTTATTAATTGTTGTCTCAAGTTACTCGTAAAGCGGTCAAGATCCGAATCTATTGTTTTGATTTGCTTTTAAGTAAAGGCGTTTGATTTCTTCAATAAATCAAGACGTTGTTACTTTGATCTTGTCAAGGCTATAGAACTTGCGTTCTTGGAAGTTCTTGGAATTCTTTCCTTGAATTTTCCCATATCCTTTATTTTCTGCCCTTAAGTGCTAGTTGTTCAATTCCTTATTGTTATTGCTTCCGCATTTACTTTTCAAATTCTTACTCTAGTTTGGATTCCCGACCTTGTCGTTATCACAGTGTCTTGCCGTCACAGAGTTCTTACCGTGCACAAGCTTCCATAGGGCAACTACTTGGATTATTTGGGTCATCAGCTTCGTCAAAGGAGGGGTTGCTTTGAGTGTAGGGAGTTGAGTCATCTCAAGAGGGATTTCCCCAGACTTTTGAGTATGGTTCCATAGTAGAGCTTGGGACCTATGATATCAGCACCAGTAGGTACACCATCTGTACATCCAGCTAGGGGTTGGGCTCAATTAGTTTGAGGTCGCCCTAGAGGGGGAGGTCAGACAGGCAGTGGTCAGGCCCGTTGCTATGCATTTCCGCCAGGCCAGAGGAAGTTGCTTCACACGTTGTGATCACATGTATTGTTTCAGTGTACCACGGTATGCTTCAGTATTATTTGACCCTGATTCCCATTACTCTTATGTGTCATCC
>AWOL01S0050692.1:7759-19416 GCA_000715115.1 Nicotiana otophora
TTTTTTTTTTTTTTTTTTTTTTTTTGTATATCTCGAATTATTTCATGTAATCAAATACCTATTTTTCAGCAACCATGGAAGTCTTTGATGAGATTCTTGACTTCTGTGCTGGGGTAGAAAAGATGTTAACTGCTGCCCCTATGGACAAAAGATCTTGGAAATTCTTTTCTCAAAATTTGGCTGGAAAGTGAAAACGCAAGGTATTCTTTTTCCTTCATAATTCCCCTTCTTCTCTTACTTGTCTATATGAAAATTTATCATCTGCCCCTTTTTTAATTAGGGTTTGCTATTCGTGGCATTAGTCCCTCGTCTGTTCCATCAACCAGGCTTTCTGTGAGTCTTGCCCAAGAGCGGATTTTGAGTGTTCCTTCCTCCAAAAGGAAAACTGGCGTAGCTCATTGCTCTGATGATGAAGAGGAGATAGAAGAAGGATTTTTGGTGAGAAGGCCGCGCGTCAGGAGATGCATGGTTTCTGATGATGAAACCCCTCCCTCTCATGAACTTCCATCAAGTTCAATTCCTTTCAGACTCATAGATGAGCCAGAGAACGCTCCTTTAGTGATTTCTGATGAAGATACTGTTAATCCTCTATCAAGTTTCGTTGATAGACTGTTCGCTCAAGGCTTCGAGGATGAAGAAGCTTTCGGGCCTGTTTCTGAAGAATTACCTCTTGATTCCCTTCCAATTCCATCTGCCATTAACCCCCAGTATATTTACCTGACGTTACTCCGGTTGTTACTCTCATGGATGCTTCTCATGTAGAAGCCGAACCTTCTAGCAGTATAAGGGTGATGAAAAGAGTTGTAATTGAGGTCCCTGAAGGCGGGAACTTATTGAGAAAATATGGTCAAGCTTATGTGTGGTTGAAGCCACTGCTAGGCCCCGTGGAGAAGAAGAAGATAGAAGGCCATAGCTCATTGACTTTAATGAATGACATTGTTTGTTCTTCTTTGAAGGTATAAGTTTAATTATACTTCCTTCCTTATTTCTTTCTTATTCATAACTCTTCCTCCCCTTCCTTTTTTGTAGATTAATTTGATTGGCACAGAGCTTATGAAAAGAGTTTCTCAGACGGACCATCAAGTTATTAAACTGCGCACCAAGGCTGACAATTGGAAGGAACAATTCTAAGGTCTTCAACTGGAAAATAAAGTTCTTGCAGAAGAGAAAAATTCTTTGGAGCAAAAAATGAGGATGGTTTATGCCGAGTTAGCAATTCAAAAAGCTTCTTCCAGTAAGGCTCGGAAGGACAAGGATGTAGTGGATCCTCTTTTGTTGAACAATTTTCCAAGGCTACTAAAGAGATAAGGAGTTTGAAAGAACTCCTCAATCAAAAAGAGATTTACGCGGGGGAATTGGTTCAGACACTTACCCAAGCTCAGGTTGATCTCTGCACCTCTATAGATAAGATTCAGTTCTCTGGCTCCTTTGAAGACAACCTATGAAGCCTCGAAGGCAGAAAAAGAAGAGTTGAGAGCTGAGATTGATCAGTGGGAGAAGGATTATGAGGCAAGGATTATGAGGCTCTCGAGGATAAGTTATCGTTGGATGTGAGCTGGGCTTTCTTGAACACTCACCTCGAGACTCTAATTGAAGCCAACCAGAAGGGTTTTGACCTTAATACTGAGATTTCTAGGGCTAAAGAAGTAATTGATAAAACTTAGCAACGTCAAAGCTTTTCCTCACCTGAAGACGAAGGTTCCAAGGGCGATGGAGATGGACTTGTTCCTGGAAGGGATGATGTTCAAGCCTCTTTTTCTCAAATTAATCCTTCTTCTCCCGTTGATGATACTCCTTAGCTTTTTCATTCCCTTACTTTTTGTTAGATTTTATTTGGAACTTCCTTATGTTGTTTTTCCCATAGTTTAACAACTTTTTTGGAAGGTTTGTTTTTGGCTACCCCTGTCTTCTTTTTGGGGTTTAATGACAAATTAGAACCTTTGTTTTTCAAGGTTAATATACATAAATGTTTCGGTTTCCTTTGCCGCATATTATGCTCTTTGCCTTTTTGATATTTCAGCTTTTTCTTGCATTTAAAAATGCCTTAACAATCTGTGACTTTGATAAATACGGGTTTTTATAAAAAAGGGCCATTTTATGTTAATGACACTGATGAAGATGACGTCTCATCTTCATATTGGTGCAAATATATGAAACATGAAATAGACATGAAAAAATAAATAATTTGAAGAAGTTTTATGCTTTGAACTTTCAAATAAATTTCGTACATCATTTCCATAACTCTTCGTACAACACTTTCATAACTGCTTTCACTGTAGCAGATTTTAAAATACAAAATCGGGTCTATTATCCTGTGACTAAATTTTGGCCTTAACATAAAACTCGTGGGAATATGGAATATCTTGCATCCTTTTCGCGAGTTCACAGTCCTTTGAAAAATTCAAGGTTACATCAAGGTTTTTGATTCAGGCTGAACCGAACTATGCCTTTTTGGCCCTTTTGCTTCCTGCTATATACATAGTCCCCAGTGTTGGAGCTTTGAAGTATGAAATATCGAACACTGGATTACTCCGGCCTTTTGGTCCATTCCCTGAAAAGGAAAATATGAACGAGACTTGGAGATAATTATTTAGATGATGACTGCATAACCCTTTTTCTATCAGAAAGGTTGCAACCTAGACAGGGAATAATTCAGTATTCCGCGTGCCTGTCGGGTTTAATATCATAATTTGGTACAAACTAGATTTTTGTCTATCATCTAAAATGGTTAGTAAAATTCAAAAGAACAAAATAGAATTGAACTTGCGTGATACCTGATCATGGGTACTTTCCTCGTCTAGAAGTAATACTTCTTCAAATAAATTGCGTTCCAGTTTGATGGTAGTACCTTGCCATCCATGGTTTCCAACTCGTATGCTCCCTTTCCAGCGATGCCTCGAACCCTATAAGGGGCCTTCCCAATTTGGACTCAATTTTCCTGCATTGGCCGCTTTTGTCGATTGAAACACCTTTTTGAGGACGAAGTCCCCAATCTTGAAGTATCTCAAATTAGCTTACCTGTTGTAATGTCGTTCAATCATCTGTTTTGAACTGCCATTCGAATTAATGTTGCTTCTCTCCTTTATTCTAATAGATCCAAGTTTACTCACATCTCCTCCTTATTAGCTTTCTTAGTAGCATATTTGTATCTCGTACTTGGTTCACCTATCTCTACCGGAATCAAAGCTTCTGCACCATATACAAATGAAAATGTAGTCTCACCTGTACTCGTTTTTACTGTCATCCGATAAGCCCATGATGCCCCCAGCAATACTTCTGGCCATTTGCCCTTTGATTCTTCTAATCTTTTCTTCAAGCTATTGATAATAACTTTATTTGTCGATTCAACTTGTTTGTTGGCCGCATGGTGGTAAGGTGCGTAGATAAGCCGTTTAATCTGCCAACTTTGAAAGAATTCTGTGATTTTCGTGCATATGAACTGCGGGCCATTGTCACACACGATTTTCTTTGGAACCCCAAATCGATATGTAATGTTTCGCCAAATAAAGTCCCTGACTTCTTTTTCTCGCACCTGCTTCTACCCAAAAATATCTGTTAAAACTAACAAAAACCGTACCTTTCCTTTAGCTTGAGGCAACGGGCCTACAATATCCATACCCCATTTCATGAAGGGACGTGGTGAAATAACCGAATGCAACAGTTCTGCTGTACAGTACATGTTATTGGCATATCGTTGACACTTAGCTCACCTGGCTACAAAGTTCTCTACTTCTTCTTCCATTTTTGGCCAATAATATCTTGCTCTTATTAGTGCATTTACCAAAGATCTTCCCTCGCCGTGATTGTCGTAATGCCCCTCATGTACTTCTCTCATCACATACTCTATTTGCGATGGACTGAGGCACCGTGCTAAAGGTCCGCCTGTTTCGATATAAATTTCCACGAATTAAGCAATACCAAGCGGCTTTTTGTCGAAGCGATTGTGACTTCTTATTATCCTCAGGCAAAATACCATACTGCAAAAAGTTCACAAATTCGTTTCTCCAATCCCAAGTTAGACTATTAAATTTTACCTCTCTTGTCTTGGTCAAGTGCCGAATAAAACAAATGTATCACGATAGCATTTTCTGCATTTGTTACATCCGCGATAGACGTGAGATTTGCCAATGCATCTGCTTTTACATTCTCTTCCCTGTGTATATGCACGACCTTCCATGTCTAAAATTGTCTAAGCAATTCTCGTACCTTTTCCAGGTATTGTTGCATTCGCGTTTCTCTTGCCACGTAAGTCCCCTGCATCTGGTTAACTATCAACTGCGAGTCACTTTTGATCACAATCTACTCTATACCAAGTTCTCGTGCTAGTTTCAAGTCTACAATCACAGCTTCGTATTTTGCCTCATTATTAGTGATTGGATAACATTTTATTGCTTGTCTTATAACTTCCCCTGAAGGTGAAATTAGAACAATTCCTATACCAGCTCCTTTAACATTTGAAGAACCATCGGTAAATATAGTCCAAGTCCCCGGATTAGCTCCGGAAAATACCTGTAGTTCCTTTTCTGCTTCAAGAACTAAATTCATGCTAAAATTCGCTACAAAATCTGCTAAAACCTACGATTTTATTGCAGTTCTGGATTGATATATGATATCATACTAACTGAGTTCTATTGCCCATTTAGCTAATCTACATAATAGTTCCTATTTATGTAGTATATTCCTCAGGGTGAAAATAGTTATTACAGAAATAGGATGACATTGGAAATAAGGTCTTAACTTCTGAGATGCCATAATTAACGCTAAAGCAAGCTTTTTTAAATGGGGATACCGTGTCTCGGCATCTAACAAAGATTTACTAACATAATAAATTGGGGATTGTTTACCTTTATCCTCTTGGACCAACACCGCACTTACCTCCACTTCTAACACATCGAGATAGATGAGAAGCCTTTCATCATCTTTTGGTTTGGCTAGCAAAGGCGGTTTTGACAGATACGATTTTAGGTCCTTGAGGGCTTGTTGGCATTCATCAGTCCATTCAAACTGATTTTGTTTTTTTAATACTGAAAAGAATTTAAAACTCTTTTCTGGAGATTTTGATATAAACCTCCGCAGGGCTGCTATCCTGCTTGTTAATCTCTATACTTCTTTTTTGCTCGTGAGTATATCCAGTATTTCCTTGATAACTTTGATATGCGCATAATTCACTTCAATACCCCCGTTAGAAATAAGAAAGCCTAAAAACTTACCTGAAGCCACACCAAAAGCGTATTTTTCTGGATTTAGCTTCATATTATATTTTCGGAGAATCTCGAAAATGTCTGACAAGTATTGAAAATGATCTCCCGCCTGTGCTGACTTGACTAGCATATCGTCAAAGTAAACTTCCATAGTTTTTCCCAGATGTTCTTGAAATATTTTAGTCACCAATCTTTGATACGTGGCTCCAGCATTTTTTAAACCAAACGACATGACTTTATAACAATAAATCCCCCTGTCTGTGATAAACGAAGTTTTTTCTTCATCTAAAGGGTCCATTTTTATTTGGTTATATCCTGAATATGCATCTAAAAAACTCAAAAGCTCAGGTCCCGCGGTAGAATCAATTAGTTTATCTATATGCAACAAAGAAAATGAATCTTTAGAGCAAGCCTTATTTAAATCAGTATAATGTACATAAACTCGTCATTTTCCATTCTTTTTGGGAACTATGGCGGTATTAGCTAACAAGTTAGGGTACTTTACCTCTCCCAATTTTTATAAGCTTTTGTACCTCATCTTGCATTACTGGATTTTTGAAGGATCCTTGCTTCCTCTTCTTCTGCTTGACAGGTGGGTATGATGGGTCCTCATTCAGTTTGTGGGTCATAACCTTCGGTGGTATACCTGTCATATCTGAATACGACCAAGCAAAGCAATCTACATTAGCTTGTAAAAATTCAATTAATTTACCTTTCATTTCCAGGCTAAATTTGCTCTGACGCAAACTTTTATGTCTGGCCAGTGTGTAAATAGCACTATTGCATCGAGTTATTCAGTAGTTGTCATAATATTTTCATTTTTTTTCTTGAATAACATCGGTTCTCGAATCAACATCAGTCTGTCCTGGTATGCCTTCAGTTGAGGTCTTTGCACCAACATCCTCAACCGAGTTCTGTAGTTTCTATTTCGCGTCTGCATCATTGGTTATCGTGCTTGTAATCACCACTAAATTGATACTTCTTGAAGCTTGCTGATCTCCACGGATTTGACGGATTCCCCATTGTGAAGGAAATTTGATAACTTGATGTAGTGTGGATGGGACGACATCCATATCGTGAATCCACGGTCTTCCCAGAATTATATTATATGCCATGTCCACGTCTATCACCTGAAACTTTGAATCCTTGAAAACTCCTTCTGTGAACGTGGTAAGCACAACTTCCCCTTTTGTGATAACGCTTGAATTATTAAACCCGAACAAAGACCATGCCTTTGGTATCACCGTGTCATTAGCTTGCATTTCGTTCACCACCCTTAATAAAATGATGTTCACTGAGCTACCTGGATAAATCAAAACTCGTTTTACATTAGTATTATATACAAGTAGAGATATTACCAGTGCATCGTTGTGAGGAATCATCAAGCCGTCCGCATCTTCATCATCAAATGTTATATTGTCTCCATCCAAGACCTGGCAAACTCGCTTCCCGTGAGTTACCGTGACTTTTGATGTCTTTTTTTTGCAGTTGTATATGTTATCCCATTGACCTCATATCCCCAGTTATTACATTGACTGTTCCTTTTGGTGAAGGAGGTTTCGGGGGTTCCTGTCTGTTCTTCATATATGATTGTCTTCCTTTCTCACTGAACAGATGAGTAAGATAACCTTGCTTCAACAAATGCTCGACTTCTCCCTGCAGAAGTCTATAATATGTTGTTCTATGACCATGATCATTGTGAAACTCGCACCAGAAATCTGGATTCCTTTTACTTGGATCTGATCTCATTTCATTAGGCCACTGCACCTTATCTCCCATACCTCTTAAAACAACTACTAACTCGGAGGTGCTGGCATTAAAGTTGTGATCTCCTATCCTCGCGTGTGTATTTGAATAGTTGTCTCATGCATCCCGTTCCTTTATGAACCTAGATGAAGAACCCATATTGTTTTGCCTTGGTCTTGAGTCGAATCATGCGTTCTCTTGTTTAGATCAAGAGTCTCGCCCTGCAGGTCCCATGTACGGCTCGTACCTATTTTTTTCGATCCTTTTTTCTGATTCTGAACGTCTCGATCCTGTTCTTTGATCATCCCTTAGTTGTGCGACCGTATCTTCCTCTATCCGCAACCTTTTACTGTATCTGTTATACACATCATTCCAAGTTGTTTCTGGGAATTCTCGCAAACTTTCCCTTTATGTACGTATCCCTAAAAAGTCTTTTACTCCTCACATTAACTATGTTGCAATATTTAATTAAGGGTAGTTTAGTTACACTAACTATTTTTATCTAGAATTTTATATTTGCTTAATAGGTGTGCCCAAAATAAATTGATCATTTATTGTGGATTGGAAGGAGTACATCTTATGTCATATGATATGTAGCCAATCCCAAGAAATCAGAGTTCGTTTGCCATATGCTTCTTCTTCTCTTGTTCAATCTTTCTCTTTTCCCCTTCGAAGCAAACCCAAAAATATATCAAGTGGAGAATGGGAGTACAAGCATATGAAGGCCTCAATCCCTAGGTTAGGGGGTTTCAAAGAGCTTCTAGAACTCCTAAACCCCACTTACAGCAAAATTTTGGTTTAGACTTGCTTATAATGTGTGGCCCATAGACACTTATATAATCATATATCTTTATAACAACTATTATATGTGGAGGCGCATTCAGGATTTGAAAAAGATGGTTGTACTATTACGAAAAGATGAATTCAGGATATAAATTTGACGAGTTCAACATTTAGGTTCTCACCATGAACTTATTATACGTTTGAAATTGTAAGTTCAAAATTATTATTATTATTATTTTACAAATTTGGTAATTGTTTTACATATGTATCTATATTTCGTATCGAGAAGATGGATCAGTTAAACCCATTAAATATGGACATTCAATTTAAATATTTAACAATGACGACTGAACGAATAGAGATTTTAATGTGCCAGACTTGGGTATTTTGAAAGAATAAAAAAAAACAAAGAAAGAAGGATAAAAATATAAAAGTACTTAATTGAAATACAAGAGGAAATACAAGACATGCCCATTCCCCACGTGTGGATCTAATCCTTAAAAATAAAGGAGAAAATAATAAATCAAACATGAGATTTGAACCTCCGGGCTCAATTCTATAACAATAATAAGAAAAAATAACTAGATAGACGCAACTTTTAAATCTTCAACTTTATTTGTAAACGTGCACCCAATAATTATTGCAACATAGGTCCCTTTAAGCTTAAGTGCGCGCGGACACACACACACGTGCATGTGTGTCACACTCTCATGTCAGTGTCCAAGGGGGTTGATGCTATCAAAATGCCAAGTTTGAAGGGATATTAAAGACCACATGAAGTTTAAGGAAAAACTAAACTAATGTTGCCAAATTCAGGAGGTCCCGAACTATCCTACCAATTTTTATTTTTATTTTACAAATTACTTATCTATGACAACGTTTTACATATAACATCAACCACTATCAATTGATGGTATATTTTTTTGTAAAATTACCCCTTTATAACTTTCTTACTCAAATAGTTATGTATTTATCATTTATAATAATAAAATAGTAATCCATTAATTATATCTTACTAACCACGTAATTTTAATAAATTTTATAAGTGTCAATGATGAAGTCTTACTGTTTGAAAGAATTTCGATTTCATTTTGAAATAGGTGCTTTAGAGTTTACTTTTTGTATGTTTAACTTTAACTGGATTTGGGACCTCCACTGTCCTAACAAAATAAAATATTTCCCATGGCAATGCATGCATAATCGTATTTCTTGTCGAGCTTTGTTATCTCATATTGGAATAAACATTGATGCCACTTGCACGATTTGTAAGGAAAGTGTGGAAGACATTCAACATATTTTTCTACTCTGCCCAATAGCTTCTCGCTTTTGGAACAATATGGGCATTCCGACTCAATCTATGGACAATAACTTTCATTGGCTGATTAACTTAAAGGACAACTTCATTCAGAACACAAGTCATTCTACTAGTTGGGAAACCATTTTTCCATTTTCTATCTGGAACCTTTGGAAGAATAGAAATAACAACAATTTCAACAACTTAGACCTTGATCTACATGATTCAAAAGTTCTTCAACAAGCTTGGGAATTTAACTTCCTTACTGGAAAAAACCCTTTTAAAGTTCAAAAGATCAAGATTGGGATTAAATGGGAAAAACCTCCTATTGGTACTGTTAAATTAAACATAGATGGAGCCTTTTCAAAAACCTCTCTAGAAACTGGACTAGGAGGAGTGTTCAGAAATAGCAATGTAGACTGAATCCGTGGGTTTCACAAATCATGATATGCATCATCCGCCATGCAAGCTGAATTAATGGCTTTACAGGAAGGACTAAAGCTTGTAAGAGAGATGAATTTCGTCAAGATGAAAATTGAAACAGACTCCACGGAAATCATCAAACTCATATATGAAGACAACCAATATTTATCTAACACTATTCTTGACTGCAAGTTGTTAATGCACAAGCTGAAGCTCCAATTCTCAGACATAACTTCAGAGAAGGAAATGGAGTGGCACACCTCCTAGCAAAGGAAGTTGTTAGACACTTCACACCAGCTAAATGTCGTTACCTTGCTCCTCCTTCTCCTTTTGTTGATCTTGAATTGAACAGGAACAAGCAAGGAATTAGTAAAAGTACTAAGTATCTTCCTACTTTTGTTTGTAATGGCCTTGTCACTTTAGGCAATAGTAATATCCTTATGGACTAAGTAATAGCTGTGTAATCTTTTGTTTAGTAATATAATCTCCATTTTACCTTTTAAAAAAAACTAATTATAATAATATTGTATTGATTTTTTTAAAAAAATAATTAATAAAATATGAATATCTTTTCAGATATTAATTAATATTATAATAAACCTTGACAACATCAGTTATTTCGTTCATCATGGTCTCATTCTAGACAACTAGAAGATTAATTGTATAGTATAAAGAAAAAAACGAAAAAAAGGCAAGAGGAAATTAAAAATGACTTATGTTTTTGCTTTTGAGAAGAAGTTACTTTTTTTTAGCCTAAAGAAACTTTCTGCTTTTACTCAAAAATACCCCTTTCCATCCTAAAAAGCTTGGCCACATGTTTTTTTAGAAATAAAAAAAATACTTTTGACCTTGGAGAAGCTTGGCCTTACCCGCCAACCACCTCACCACCAGACAACACCACCAACCGGCTCCACCTCTAGCCTTCACAACTCACCTTATTCATCACCACCAATCACCTTTAGCTAACTATTGTCGTACAACCACCACCTATACCACTAGCCACCACTATCAGCCAACGTGATGCATTCATCCACTACCTTAAAACAACCACCACGGACCACAACTACGCTATCACTATCACCAACCTCCTCTTTACCACCACGATCCCCAACAACAACTACCTTCTAAAATCATCCCCACCATCACCAAGGTCAGCCATATTCACTAGTAGGGGTGTCAAACGAGCGGGTTGGATCAATTTTGGGCGGGTGAAAATATCACGACCCAAAATCTCACTAGTCGCGATGGCACCTATCTCAATACTAGGCAAACCCAAAATCTTAATAAACCACCATATCTTTTAAATTTGAAAATAAAAAAATTAAATTCAGTGGAAGAAATCTCACAAATATAAATATAACACTCCAAAAACCCGGTGTCACTGAGTACATGAGCATCTAATATGAATACAATGTCTAATTGATAAAAATCATTGTCTCAAAGTATAGAACAATACAATAACTAAAGGAAAGAGAGACAAGGTCAGCGGACGCCAGGAAACTACCCTGATTGTCTCCAACTGGTAACACACTGAGGTCTAACAACCGCTGTGTGCAGAAGTACCTGAATCTGCATACAAGGTGTAGAGTGTAGTATGAGTACAACCAACTCAATAATTAACAAGACTAACCTCTAGGCTGAAAGTAGTGACGAGCTCTGCAAGTACAGTCCAGTATAAATAATGGTACACAAATGTAGGCATGATTTCAAGTTCAACAGTTAAAACACAGTATAAGTGAAATAGATCAATACTGCATGATATGAGGAATATGACATCCAGTAGAAAGACCTCATGTAAATACTGGTCACAAATTATTCAGTCACTCGGTACAGTTTATGGCCAATCCAGCCCAGGGGTGTTCCAACCCGTATATATATATACACATCAACTGACAGTCAGTCACTCAGTACCGTATAAGGCCAGTCCAACCCTGGGGTAATTTATCCCCAAATATAAATGATACGGATAAGATCCATGTCCAGATAAATTTATTACAATACAAATAAGTAAGGCAAGTTCATGCCCTGGGAAAATCCATCTCGAATATATATAATCATCGTAAGTAAGGCAAGTCCATGCCCTGGGAAGTCCATCCCGAATATATATAATCATCTACGCTCACTGGGGGTGTGTACAGACTACGGAGGGACTCCTTCAGCCCAAGCGTGATATAAAGCCTTTATGGCCTACTGCAGGCGGGCAATCCCGA
>AWOL01S0050694.1:5639-28597 GCA_000715115.1 Nicotiana otophora
GGCATATCTAGATAATGAGCAAAATACGAGGATACATATGAATAAGTGGAAGCAAGGTCAAATAATATAGAAGCCTCCATGTGGCACACTGAAACAATACTTGTGATCACTGGATCTAAAGCAACAGTATCTGGCCTGACAGGAAAAGCATAGAATCGGGCCTGACCGCCACCTGATCGGCCTCCCCCTCTTGGGCGACCCCTAGCTGACTGAGCCCTACCCTGAGCTGGCGTGGTAGGTGGTGGAACAACTAGTGCAGAAGTGGTAACATGACTCATCTGCTGAAATAGACCTCGAGTAAGGTGGGGACAATATCTCTTTATGTGGACCAAGTCTCCACACTCAAAGAACCCCTCTCTAAAAAAGCTGGTAATTTCTGAGGCGTACCTCGAGAACCAGAATAACTACCAGAAGAACCCAATAAAGATGATACCTGAACAGAAGGAGCACAGGGCTTACTCTAGGCTGGAAGTGCAGTGAGAGATGACTGACCCTGATGAGAATTGTATGAACCATGGCTGGATGATGCACCACGGTGAACTAGGCGACCTGCTCGAGCATGTATGTAAGGACGACCCCTGCTGTGGTAAGACTGCCCTCTAGAAGGTACCCCACCAGAACCGCCCGAACCTCAAGGCCTCTTGCCCTCCCTCTAAACATGCTCCTGGCTACGGACCGCCTCTGTCTGCTGAGCAATGTGAACCACCTCTTGAAAGGTGGAACTTAATACCCTCTCCCAAGTCATACGTAATCGCATCTGATATTCGAGGCCATCAATGAACCTCCTGATCCTTTCCTTATCAGTGGGAACCAATCAAAGTTTGTGATGAGCAAACTCAGAAAATCTCATCTAGGCCAAAGCCTCCTGAAGGCCTGGAATCACAATGGGTACAGCTGGTGCTTGAGCTGGTCCTGTCGGCTCAGCTGTATTTGGAATCTGCTCCAGAGCTGGAGCAACTGGTGGTGCTACAGGTGCTGCTCCAACTGCTATACGAGCTGCACCTTGACCTCTACCTTGGCCCCGGCCTCTACCATGGCCCCGACCTCTCGCGGCCCTAACCGGTGGCATTGGTGGCTGACCGTCCGATCCGGTAGTATATGTCCTCACCATCTATGAGAGAATATAGTAACATAAATTTAGTTTCCGTAATCAACAAATTCGCACGACAGAATGCAAGAAGGTGAAATTTTCCTAAGTGTTCGGCAGCCTTTCGAAGATAAGTATAGACGTCTCTATATCGATACGCAAGACTCTATTAAACCTTCTCATGACTCGTGAGACCTATGTAACCTAGGCTCTGATACCAACTTGTCACGGCCGAAAATCTAACCTGTCGTGATGGCGCCTATCCCAATACTAGACAAGCCGACAATTGCAATAAACCACCACATCTTTTAAGTTTGAAAATATAGTATTTAATTTCAACGGAAGAAAACTCACAAATACATATATAAACACTCCCAAAACCCAGTGTCACTAAGTACATAAGAATCTAAATGAACACAAAGTTTGACTGATAAAAATCACTTTCTAAAAATATAGAACAGTACAACAACTAAAAAGGAAGGGAGTCAAAGTCTGCGGATGCCAAGCAGCTACCTTGATAGTCTCCAATAGAATAAACTCTGAAATCTAGCAACCGCTGTAACTGGGAGCTCTTGGATATGCACACGAGGTGCAAAGTGTAATATGAGTTCAACCTACTCAATAAGTAACAAGACTAAGCTTTGGGTTGAAAGTAGTGATGGCCTCCGCAGGTACAGTCCAGCATAAAAATAACAATGCAGAAATGTAGGCATACTTCCAAGTTAAACAGTTACTCTTAGTGCAAATAAAATAGATCAATTCTGAACAATATGAGGATGATGACATCTCTGTATCTACATGCCAATGCACATACTGTATGTGATGTGCCTTAGTGAAAACACTGTGTACTCATGATCTAAAATACTCAATCACCTAGTACTATATATGGCCAATCTAGCCCAGGGAAGATCCATCCCAAATATATATGTATATCCATCAACTGACAGTCAGTCACTCAGTACCGTATAAGGCCAATCCAGCCTAGGGGAAGATGCATCCTCGAATATCAATGATTCTGACAAGATCCACATCTAGGAAAAATCCATCCGTCAATATAAATGCTTCGGGCAAGATCCATGGCCAAGGAAGATCCATCACTCAATATATATCTATGGCAAGATTCATGCCCAGGAAAGATCCATCACAGATATATATATATATATATCAACTACTCTCACTATGGGGGTGCTAACTCCGGAGGGGCTCCTTCAACCCAAGTGCTATAATAGCCGGACCAGGCATAAATAAGTAAAAAAAACTATAACTCAGGATCTCCAGTCTCTCAGGCTCTCAATGACATGAAATCAAACCGACATGACGATATGAAGTATCAATGAATGACAAGAGAGACTGACATATGATATGCAAGTGATAGATGTGACTGTGTATAAAATTGTAAATTTAAACAATTAATTCAAAAACAATACGACCCATGTGGGTCCCAAATTATATCCGCGTGTAGCCAAAACATGACCTTTAACATGAATCTCAGCTCAATTTCTCTAACACATGGAGGATATGAGGATAATGACATTTTTTTAATTATGCAACTCCACTTAATTAATTTAAGTCACAATTTTCATGATGCACGCCCACACGCCCATCACCTAACATTTGCATCATCTCCAGTACAATTCATACCACATGTAATTCAGGGAAGTATACCCTCAAAAACAAGATTCGAAGTGTAAGTTCTCACTCCGCTATGCCCTTGCCTCATGAATTAGTCTCCGAAATCCTCGTATCTAGCCACAATTCATTTGATTCAGAATTAATTCCATAAGCAAATACTAATTTTTCAATAAATATCTAAAATTTAACTCAAAATCGTCTGCGGGGCCTACGTCTCGGAACCCGACAAAAGTTACAAAAATTCAAAATCCCATTCAACCACGAGTCTAACCATACCAATTTTACCACAATCCGACCTCAACTCGACCTCCAAATTCTCAAATATTATTTTCAAATCCCTAGGTTCAAATCCCCGTTTTACACATCAAAAACATGTGATCTAGTCAGATTAGTCGAGAATAATTTAATATTAAGGGGTTGAAATGATCACAAGTGACTTACCTCAAGATTTCCCGTGATTGCTCGCTCAAAATTGCCTCAATCCGTATTTGGAATGTCCAAAAATGAAAAAATTCACAGACCCCTCTGTTTTTGTACACTGTCCAGAGTTTCTGCACCTACGGAATTTTTAACTGCTTCTGCGCAACTGCTTATGCGGCATTTCCCTCGCTTCTATGAATTTCGTCGCTTTTGCGATCACCCACATGCAGGTATGAGTCCGCACCTGCGAGATGCCTTCCGCATCTACGCTCTATAGTCCCCAGCCCCAGTCATCGCATCTGCATTCCTTCTCGTGTAGGTGCGAGTCCGTACCTGCGAGGTTCCTTCCGCACCTACACACTTTGCTTCTGTGCACCCCAGCTCGCACCTGCGACCAATGTTCCGCAGGTGCGATTGCACGAGAAAGCTTCAGCTTCAGCAGTCTTCCATATTCACCATAAACAACCTCATATCATAATTAATGAATATAGAAACTAAAGAAAAGAGACTAATATAAATGGTAAAGTCACCACTCATTAATAGTGAGCTCGGACTGTCCATCCGTTTGAGGGTAGAATGTTGTTCTCAACTCAACCCGTATCCCCAACTCACGTTGTATGACTTTCTAGAAGCGCGATATAAACTGCGTACCCCGGTTAGAGATGATGGATACCGGTATGCAATGAAGTTGGACAATCTCGCGAATATAGACCTAAGCCAGCTGCCCTGAAGAATAAGTACCACTGGAATGAAATGAGCCGACTTGGCTCCAATCCACAATCACCCATACTGCATCAAGTTTATTTTAAGTCTGTGGGAGCCCAACAACAAAATCAATGGTAACTCGCTCCCATTTCCGCACGAGAATCTCACACCTCTATTGCAACCCACCTGGCCTTTGATGCTCAAACTTCACATGATGACAATTTAGACATTGAGCTATATACTCCATTATGTCATTCTTCATCCTTCTCCACCAATAGTGTTGCCTCAAGTCCTGACACATCTTAGCGGAACCCGAATGCATGGAGCACCGCGAACTGTGGGCCTCCTACAGAATCAACTCATGTAATCCATCAACATAGTGCATACATAGCCGGCCCTACATTCGTAACACACCGTAATCCCCAATAGTAACCTTTTTGGCATCTCTGTGCTGGACCGTGTCCTTGAGGGCAAGCAAATGGGGGTCATCATACTGACGCTCTCTAATACGATCATATAGAGAAGACCAAGAAACCATGCAAGACAGAACTCGGCTTGTCTTCGAAACATCCAACCTATCAAACTGGTTGGCCAAAGCCTAAACCTCCAATGCTAATAGCCTCTCCATTGCAGGGAGATATGCTAAACTGCCCAAGCTTTACGCCTTTTGACTCAAAGCATCGGCCGCCATATTGGCCTTCCTAGGATGATATAGAATGGTGATATCATAGTCCTTAGGTAAGTCTAACCACCTCTGCTACTGCGAGTTAAGATCGTTCTATTTGAATAAATGTTTTAGACTATGGTGATCGATATAGACCTCACAAGGGGCACTGTACAAATAGTGCCACCAAATCTTCAAAGCATGAACAGTTGCTGCTAATTACAAGTCAGGGAAAGGATAATTCTTCTCATGCACCTTCATCTGTCTAGACGCATAGGCAATCACCCTACCGTCTTGCAGAAACACAGCGTCGAGGCAAATACGTGACGCATCACAATACATAGTGTAAGGCCCTGAAGCAGTAGGCAATACCAACACTAGTGCTATAGTCAGAGCAGTCATGAGCTTTTGAAAGCTCTCCAACACTCCTCGGTCTATCTGAACGGAGCACCCTTCTGGGTCAATCAGGTCATAGGTGCAGCAATAGATGAGAAACAATCTACGAAGTGACGGTAATACCCTGTCAAACCAAGAAAACTCTGGATCTCAGTGGATGAAGACGGTCTGGGCCAACTCTACACTGCTTCAATCATCTTCGAACCTACCTTGATCCCCTCACTTGACACCACATGACCCAAAAACACCACCAAGTCAAGCCAGAATTGTCACTTTGAAAATTTTGCATACAACTTCTTTTCTCTCAAAGTTTGAAGCACAATCCTTAAATGTTACTCATGAACCTCCCGGCTCCTGGAGTACACCAGGATGTTGTTAATAAACACAATAACGAATGAGTTAAGATAGGGCTGAAATGCACTGTTCATCAAGTGCATGGATATTGTTGGTGCGTTGGTCAGCCAAAATGACATCACAAGAAACTCGTAATGACCATACCGAGTCTTGAAAGCATTCTTTAAAATATCCGGATCCTAAATCTTCAACTGATGATAGCCTGACCGCAAATCAATCTTTGAGAACACTCTGACACCCTGCGGATAATCAAATGGGTAATCAATGTGTGGCAATAGATACATGTTCTTTACTCTAATCTTGTTCAATTNCAATAGAATAAACTCTGAAATCTAGCAACCGCTGTAACTGGGAGCTCTTGGATATGCACACGAGGTGCAGAGTGTAATATGAGTTCAANGTATGAGTTCAACCAACTCAATAAGTAACAAGACTAAGCTTTGGGTTGAAAGTAGTGATGGCCTCCGCAGGTACAGTCCAGCATAAAAATAACAATGCAGAAATGTAGGCATACTTCCAAGTTAAACAGTTACTCTTAGTGCAAATAAAATAGATCAATTCTGAACAATATGAGGATGATGACATCTCTGTATCTACATGCCAATGCACATACTGTATGTGATGTGCCTTAGTGAAAACACTGTGTACTCATGATCTAAAATACTCAATCACCTAGTACTATATATGGCCAATCTAGCCCAGGGAAGATCCATCCCAAATATATATGTATATCCATCAACTGACAGTCAGTCACTCAGTACCGTATAAGGCCAATCCAGCCTAGGGGAAGATGCATCCTCGAATATCAATGATTCTGACAAGATCCACATCTAGGAAAAATCCATCCGTCAATATAAATGCTTCGGGCAAGATCCATGGCCAAGGAAGATCCATCACTCAATATATATCTATGGCAAGATTCATGCCCAGGAAAGATCCATCACAGATATATATATATATATATCAACTACTCTCACTATGGGGGTGCTAACTCCGGAGGGGCTCCTTCAACCCAAGTGCTATAATAGCCGGACCAGGCATAAATAAGTAAAAAAAACTATAACTCAGGATCTCCAGTCTCTCAGGCTCTCAATGACATGAAATCAAACCGACATGACGATATGAAGTATCAATGAATGACAAGAGAGACTGACATATGATATGCAAGTGATAGATGTGACTGTGTATAAAATTGTAAATTTAAACAATTAATTCAAAAACAATACGACCCATGTGGGTCCCAAATTATATCCGCGTGTAGCCAAAACATGACCTTTAACATGAATCTCAGCTCAATTTCTCTAACACATGGAGGATATGAGGATAATGACATTTTTTTAATTATGCAACTCCACTTAATTAATTTAAGTCACAATTTTCATGATGCACGCCCACACGCCCATCACCTAACATTTGCATCATCTCCAGTACAATTCATACCACATGTAATTCAGGGAAGTATACCCTCAAAAACAAGATTCGAAGTGTAAGTTCTCACTCCGCTATGCCCTTGCCTCATGAATTAGTCTCCGAAATCCTCGTATCTAGCCACAATTCATTTGATTCAGAATTAATTCCATAAGCAAATACTAATTTTTCAATAAATATCTAAAA
Source organism: Nicotiana otophora (assembly GCA_000715115.1). Lineage (NCBI taxonomy): Eukaryota > Viridiplantae > Streptophyta > Magnoliopsida > Solanales > Solanaceae > Nicotiana > Nicotiana otophora. The sequence continues at coordinate 12,512 of AWOL01S0050694.1, forward strand.
TTTAACTCAAAATCGTCTGCGGGGCCTACGTCTCGGAACCCGACAAAAGTTACAAAAATTCAAAATCCCATTCAACCACGAGTCTAACCATACCAATTTTACCACAATCCGACCTCAACTCGACCTCCAAATTCTCAAATATTATTTTCAAATCCCTAGGTTCAAATCCCCGTTTTACACATCAAAAACATGTGATCTAGTCAGATTAGTCGAGAATAATTTAATATTAAGGGGTTGAAATGATCACAAGTGACTTACCTCAAGATTTCCCGTGATTGCTCGCTCAAAATTGCCTCAATCCGTATTTGGAATGTCCAAAAATGAAAAAATTCACAGACCCCTCTGTTTTTGTACACTGTCCAGAGTTTCTGCACCTACGGAATTTTTAACTGCTTCTGCGCAACTGCTTATGCGGCATTTCCCTCGCTTCTATGAATTTCGTCGCTTTTGCGATCACCCACATGCAGGTATGAGTCCGCACCTGCGAGATGCCTTCCGCATCTACGCTCTATAGTCCCCAGCCCCAGTCATCGCATCTGCATTCCTTCTCGTGTAGGTGCGAGTCCGTACCTGCGAGGTTCCTTCCGCACCTACACACTTTGCTTCTGTGCACCCCAGCTCGCACCTGCGACCAATGTTCCGCAGGTGCGATTGCACGAGAAAGCTTCAGCTTCAGCAGTCTTCCATATTCACCATAAACAACCTCATATCATAATTAATGAATATAGAAACTAAAGAAAAGAGACTAATATAAATGGTAAAGTCACCACTCATTAATAGTGAGCTCGGACTGTCCATCCGTTTGAGGGTAGAATGTTGTTCTCAACTCAACCCGTATCCCCAACTCACGTTGTATGACTTTCTAGAAGCGCGATATAAACTGCGTACCCCGGTTAGAGATGATGGATACCGGTATGCAATGAAGTTGGACAATCTCGCGAATATAGACCTAAGCCAGCTGCCCTGAAGAATAAGTACCACTGGAATGAAATGAGCCGACTTGGCTCCAATCCACAATCACCCATACTGCATCAAGTTTATTTTAAGTCTGTGGGAGCCCAACAACAAAATCAATGGTAACTCGCTCCCATTTCCGCACGAGAATCTCACACCTCTATTGCAACCCACCTGGCCTTTGATGCTCAAACTTCACATGATGACAATTTAGACATTGAGCTATATACTCCATTATGTCATTCTTCATCCTTCTCCACCAATAGTGTTGCCTCAAGTCCTGACACATCTTAGCGGAACCCGAATGCATGGAGCACCGCGAACTGTGGGCCTCCTACAGAATCAACTCATGTAATCCATCAACATAGTGCATACATAGCCGGCCCTACATTCGTAACACACCGTAATCCCCAATAGTAACCTTTTTGGCATCTCTGTGCTGGACCGTGTCCTTGAGGGCAAGCAAATGGGGGTCATCATACTGACGCTCTCTAATACGATCATATAGAGAAGACCAAGAAACCATGCAAGACAGAACTCGGCTTGTCTTCGAAACATCCAACCTATCAAACTGGTTGGCCAAAGCCTAAACCTCCAATGCTAATAGCCTCTCCATTGCAGGGAGATATGCTAAACTGCCCAAGCTTTACGCCTTTTGACTCAAAGCATCGGCCGCCATATTGGCCTTCCTAGGATGATATAGAATGGTGATATCATAGTCCTTAGGTAAGTCTAACCACCTCTGCTACTGCGAGTTAAGATCGTTCTATTTGAATAAATGTTTTAGACTATGGTGATCGATATAGACCTCACAAGGGGCACTGTACAAATAGTGCCACCAAATCTTCAAAGCATGAACAGTTGCTGCTAATTACAAGTCAGGGAAAGGATAATTCTTCTCATGCACCTTCATCTGTCTAGACGCATAGGCAATCACCCTACCGTCTTGCAGAAACACAGCGTCGAGGCAAATACGTGACGCATCACAATACATAGTGTAAGGCCCTGAAGCAGTAGGCAATACCAACACTAGTGCTATAGTCAGAGCAGTCATGAGCTTTTGAAAGCTCTCCAACACTCCTCGGTCTATCTGAACGGAGCACCCTTCTGGGTCAATCAGGTCATAGGTGCAGCAATAGATGAGAAACAATCTACGAAGTGACGGTAATACCCTGTCAAACCAAGAAAACTCTGGATCTCAGTGGATGAAGACGGTCTGGGCCAACTCTACACTGCTTCAATCATCTTCGAACCTACCTTGATCCCCTCACTTGACACCACATGACCCAAAAACACCACCAAGTCAAGCCAGAATTGTCACTTTGAAAATTTTGCATACAACTTCTTTTCTCTCAAAGTTTGAAGCACAATCCTTAAATGTTACTCATGAACCTCCCGGCTCCTGGAGTACACCAGGATGTTGTTAATAAACACAATAACGAATGAGTTAAGATAGGGCTGAAATGCACTGTTCATCAAGTGCATGGATATTGTTGGTGCGTTGGTCAGCCAAAATGACATCACAAGAAACTCGTAATGACCATACCGAGTCTTGAAAGCATTCTTTAAAATATCCGGATCCTAAATCTTCAACTGATGATAGCCTGACCGCAAATCAATCTTTGAGAACACTCTGACACCCTGCGGATAATCAAATGGGTAATCAATGTGTGGCAATAGATACATGTTCTTTACTCTAATCTTGTTCAATTGCCGATAATTAATACACATGCGCATAGAACCATCATTCATCTTCACAAACAAGACCGGAGCACCATAAGGTGACACACTAGGCCCAATGAAACCCTTATCGAAGAACTCTTGTAACTGCTCTTTTAACTCCTTCAACTCTTCTGAGGCCATATGTTATGGTGGAATAGAAATGGGCTAAGTGCTCGACAACAAGCCCATGCCAAAATCGATATCCCTATCGGGCAGCATGCCTGGAAGATCTGATAGAAATATATATGGATAGTCTCTGTCTACCGGGACCGACTCAACAGTAGGAGTATCAACACTGACATCTCTCACAAAGGCTAGATATGCATCACACCCCTTTGCAACCATCCGACATGACTTAAGGAAAGACACCATCTTATTAGGCATATAATCCAAAGTACCCCTACACTCTAACCACAACAAAGATGGCAAAGCCAATGTCACCGTCTTGGCGTGATAATCAAAAATAGCATGATAGGGTGACAACCAATCAATGCCCAAAATAACATCAAAGTCTACCATACTGAGCAATAATAGATCAACTCTGGTCTCAAACCTGCCAATAACGACTAAAAATGACAGATACACACACTAACAACAATGGAATCTCCCGCAGGCATGGACACATAGATTGGAGAACTCAAAGAATCACTGGATATACACAAATATAGAGCAAAGTAAGATGATACATTTGAATAAGTGGAGCCTCGATCAAATAAGAGTGATGCATCTCTATGACAAACCGGAACAATACCTCTGATAACTGAGTCTGATGCAACAATCTCCGTCCTACTTGGGAGATCATAATATCTGTCTTGGCCTCCCCTTCTAGGGCGACCCTTACACATCTGCCTCTACCACTAGCTGGCTGAGCAGGTGGAGTGGCAACTAGTGCAGTAACCATGGGGACCCTGTGGAATAAGTTGAGCTTGAATAGTATGTGGAGGTGCACCCTTCTTGAGTCTAGGGCACTCCCTTACCAAGTGACGAGTATTAACACACTCAAAACAAGCTCTCAGAGTACATGGTTATTAAAAATGGCTCGGGCCGGGTCAGATGGACTGACCAGTGAAAGCACACCGTGCTGGATGTACTAGACAGTGGTGGTGCATAATGGCAACCTGACACCTGGGAGTAGCCGGAATACTACTGGAAGATGGAAGTGTTTAATGGACTGGACGACTAACATAGCCTCTACTATGATGGGCTGCAACTGGGACACGTGCACCACTATATCTACTAGAATCTCGAGGCCTCTTGGCCTCCCTATCCTCTCTCTCCAGGCCCCACAAATCCTCCAATCTCCATGTGATCTGTACCACCTATTGGCATGGAGTATCAGTCTCCAACGCTCGAGCCATGCTGAATCTAATACCATAGTTGAGCCCCTTGATAAATTGATGGACTCGATCTCTAATTGTGGAAACAAAGGCAGGTGCATACCTGGACAACTCATATAACGTGAGAGCATACTCTGATACGATCATAGCACCCTGGCGCAAGTGCTCCAACTCTGCGCACCATACATCCTAAAGGTTGTGAGGAACAAACTCTCTCAGGAACATCTCTGATAACGGACCCCATGTGAGTTATGCTACCTCAGTGGGACTACTCTCTTCCCAATCCCGCCACTACTTATATGATGGTCCCGATAGCTGGAAAGTAGTTAAAGCAACCCCCGCTCATTTTACAAAGAATTTGGTGGCACTTCTCTAGATTACCCCGTGCATCATCTATAACTAGGCCACTAAAATTAGAAGGATGGTACTTCTTATACCACTCGAGCCTGAGCTGCTCCTCCTCATATGTTGTTGCCTTAACCTCGGGCTTAACTAGGACAACTGATTGCACTGGTATAACCTCTGGTACCTCCTCTACATGGAATCCCAGCTTTGGGGTACGGGCCGCGGGAGTCTGTGCTCCTCCCCCTGCCTGCGATGTTGCCGGTGCAAGTTGAATCAACCCCGCCAGAGCTAGAGTACCAAATATGCTCAAGAACTGGGCGAGAGTCTCCTGAAGTGCAGGGGTATTAAGAGGCACCGCAAGTTCCTACCTCCCAACTGGATCTACTGGTGGCTCCTCTATCGCATCTCGGGCAGGTGCTCTGGCTGCACTACATGCCCCTCATCGGCCTTTCCCTGGCCTCGGCCGCGGCCCCAGCCTCTTGCGAGTCTAGCAGGGGGCGGGTATCTGATCATCGGATCCAGCAGTGCGTGTCCTCACCATCTGTGACAGAATAGAAAGACATAGATTCAGAAATCTAAAGTAAACAAATTTGCAAGATAAGGGATCAAAGAAGTGAAATTTCCTAACAGTTCCATAGTCTCTCGAAGATAAGTACACAAGTCTCTATATGGATCCATGAGACTCTACTAAACCTGCTTATGACTCATAACACCTATGAACCTAGGGATCAGATACCAACTTTTCACTGTCCCACTTTCCCTCCGTAAGATGTCGTGATTTCACCTAGTGTCTAAGAGTAGGTAAGCCTAACATTCATGCAGAAGTTAACTGAGAAAATGATAAAAACATTCAAATAACTCAATAACTAGCATAAAAGTACTCCGCAACTCAACAAAACAATACTCCCAAAATCCGGTGATATCAAGTCACAAGCTCTACAAGAGTATACTGAACATCCTTATACAACAGTATCTATAAAAGGGAAAATGAAATACAACTAGATAGAGGGTGACTCTAAAGAACGCAGACGCCAGCAAGTATACCTTGCAATCTCCAAATTTTAACTCTACTCACTGATGCCTAGGCCGGTAAGAGGTACCTGGATCTACACAAAATGATGTGCAGAAGCATAGCATGAGTACACCACAACGGTACCCAGTAAGTTCTAAGCCTAACCTCGGTAGAGTAGTGACGAGGTCCGGTCAAAACCCGACTGGAATAAATAGGAAAACTAAACAGGTATATGACATTGTGATAATGATAAACAATGGAAATGAAACAATGAAGAAAATATACCAATAATAGCTACACTAAACTAAGGCAATTAAGGCATCACAGAATAAAACAAGGAATAATACGCCAAGGACACAAATCAACCAAAACACAAGTGATGTAATAGAAAGGTATAAAAGAGAATCACTATCGAGGTACCGTCTCATAGTCTCATGTCACAACCAAAAATCATAATCTTTCCTTAAATTACCATGGGAGTATTAAATAATTATTTATGAAATCGCTTCCCGCGTTTTAGCCCACCTTATCACATCGCGTGGCTTCAAGTAGTTCCCCTGCTAGCAACACGCGTATCAAGCACACCTTATCTCGCTGCATGCATTTTGACCCTAATCCTAATACCACCACATGCGTATCAATATCACAACATATCACAAATTGTACCTTAAGTGCCCAATATCACAAATTGCCAAAGAAGTCAACAATAATAGTGTTTCCACAATAAATAGCCCATGGCTAAACCACTATATGCACAAGAGTATCAACAATAGCGACCGAAAGTAAATAACTTCACAAGAATGGTCTTTCAACAATTTACAATGTTACATCAATGTGAACTACGACCTTTATAACTCAATACCAAATTCAACAAGATATTCCAAGAAATAGCAACTTCAAGTAAGGTACTCATCAGTTAAATAATGAACAAGGAATAGAGAGGACATTGACTTCAACTAAAGATGTGAAGACAATTAGCAAGTGTTATGACAAATATTAACGATTACAAGTAAAGCATGTAAAGATATACTAAAGACGATGAATATAACATATTATGGCAACTCATATAAAGGCATGAAAGGAAACTAGTTAGCTAAAACCAGTCAATTACCACATTTAGCTTGTGTACACACTCATCACCTTCCGTACACGGCTTCCACATATCACAATTAACTCAAAACAACACCAATCTTATGGGGTAATTCCCCGATACAAAGTTAGGCAAGACACTTACCCCAAAATATGCTAACTCAACACACTAGTAAGCTTTTCCCGCAATTATCCAACTCTGAACGACTCGAATCTAGAAAAAACACCTTCATACCATAAATACAAACTATAGGAAGCTATTCCGAACAGTAAAGTTGCAATCTTTAAAAAAACACAAAGTCAACTCAAAAGGTCAACCCCATGCCCGCATCTTGGAACCCGACCAAACTTACAATATCCGACACCCATTCGATAACAAGTCTAACCAAACAAGAATTACTCAAATCTGACTTCAAATCGACTTTCAAATCCCCAAATTTTAGTTTAAGAAGTTTCACAATTTTTCCCAAAATTTTCCAAATCAAATCACTAATTAGATGACAAAAATAACAATGTATTCATGTAATATAGCCAAATTCGGGTTAGAATCACTTACCCTAATGATTTCCTTTAAAATACCTCAAAACATTGCCATAAACTGAGCTCTCTAGATCTCATTTTGAAGGCAAAAACCTGATATTTTTAGAGAGAAGTGAGAGTGTTCTTGAGAGATGAAGAAGCTCAAGGCTTTGTTCATCAAGATCTTGTCAAAGTTCGAAATCCAACAAGGAAATCTCACAGGATCTTCACTCAAGAGGTAAGGATCAAACCCTAGTTTTCAATTTCGAGTTTGGGGTAAAAGGTGGGTGATGGGGAGTATGATTCTTAGGTGTAAGAGTATTATTTATACATGCATTTACTAATAAGGTTTGTGGGAAGATTTTTGAGCTAAAATAAGTAAGGATTGGACTGTGAATTGAAATGAATCTTGTGGAAGAATCTTGTAACCAATTTGCACAACTAGTGTTTAATCAAATGCTCTAATGACCTGAGACCAAGAATATATTCCTAATTATGGTTCACTTTTGTTATGTTTCAAATTATATTAAGTTGCAAGGATTTCTGGAACATTGTAGTAATTTAAGGAAAGCTCAAAGCGACGTATGTTGGCTAAACTACTCTCTTATAATTGAATTCCATGATGTTCCCGTAAGTTTCAAATATGGTTGGTTCAAGTTCCTTATTCTCATGTTCCAAGTTTTTCCCAATAAATTAAATCGTTCTGATTAAGCAAAGTGTCAATAATTATGTATTCAAAATTTGTTCTGAATGGTACTATCACATTATGTTATCCTTCGGGAATGTGTTCAAGAATCATATGTGTGTTAAAATGTTATGGCTTTGAGTCATGTTTCAAATGAAAGCTAGTATGCCAAACTGTGTGAGAAAAACTCAATAATCTTAAGACTCTTAATTGCTCATATGTGTATCTAAAGTCTTGATTGGAAATGTCTTATTGTTGATAATCTATAAAGATGGTTAAAAGTGAAATAAGTAAATTGGGGATATAAATTGTAGCCAACGTGCTAAGAGTGAAAGTTATACTTGTGGGCAATGATGCAATTGAAATGAAATGATGTGAGAAAGATTATGAAAGGAGATCTGATTCAACTGTTCCAAAATTGACTTTGAAAATAGAATTGCCTAAAAGCTTATGAACTCAAGTGATGCCCATATGTGGTTGTTTAAACTAATGATATGCTTTGTAAGTAGTTTCAATGTGTTTTGCATTGTTACATATTATTGGGTGGAAATTGTGTATTGTGCAAAAGCGGAACCGTAGATGCGAAAAAGCCTGGACAGAACCCATAAAATCAGAAGTTAACCATTTTTACTAATTTTTAAGTTTTGAGTCTCGGATCTTAAAGGGATTTTTCACTACTTTGAATTGGTAAGTGTTCTATAACCAAAGGTGATTATATTTCATAAATCCAAGTCTATATTCATCATTTATTTCGGGTTTAGATGGAAGAAATTGCAATTTTTGTAAATCTTTCCAAACAACAAAATATTTAAGATTTGAAGGTCCATTTGATATCATAATTTGATAATTTTTGTATGGTTGGACTCGTCTAGGAAAGGGTGTTCGAATTTCGTAAGTTTTTCATAGATTTGATATGTGGGCCGCACTGTTGAATTTTTAGATGAATTTCGGATTTTAATCCGAATAATTAGTAAATTCATATGGAATTAAATCCTACAATTTGTATTGAGTATATTGAATTGTTTATGACTATATTTGAGGATTTCGGACACGAATTCACACCGAAAAGGTTTATTGGAATCTTGAAATTAGTTGCAGAGCGAGATAAGTTTCATGGTTAACCTTGATTTCAGGGAGTATGATTTATTTGTTTATTTGCAACGTGATTTAATGTGCGGTTACAACGTATATGTGAGGTGACGAGTACTTATGCGTTGTGGTTGAGTCAAAGCATGCCGGAGGAATTTATTTCATTTTGAATAATTTCTTATTTAAATAAGATAATCCTACTTAAGTTTATTATTGATTATTTGATCATTATTCATAAAATTATTACTGATTTAATTATTGTTGAATATGGTGAGAAAGAGTATAAAAGCATGAAGGATGATGCCGTGTCATTATTAATATTTATATTATCATTGTCATGGTGAGAAAGAGTGTAAAAGCACGAAGGGTGTTGCCGTGTCATTTTTAAGTGTAAAAGCACGAAGGGTGCTGCCGTNCATTTTCAGAGAGTGTAAAAGCACGAAGGGTGATGCCGTGCCAAAAGAGAGTTAAAGCACGATGGGTGATGTCGTGCCAATTATTATTATTTATTTATCAGTTTATAGGAGGAATGAGAGTAAAAGCACAAAGTGTGGTGCCGTGCCATTTTCATATTATTACTTGCTCATTTTATTGTTGATGAATTAATTGGCTACTAAGTGATACTTCTCCTGCTGAAATTATTATATCATTCCCCTTCGCATGTCCCCTCCCAATTTATAAATTGTTATTTATTGTATTATTGTTGCTTCGTATTTGTATATACTTGTACAGGTTATTTACGTACGTGTCTTGTCATAGCCTGGTCACTACTTCGATGAGGTTAGGCTCGACACTTATGGAGTACATGGGGTCGGTTGTACTCATACTATACTCTGCACTTCTTGTGCAGATTTTGGAGTTGGTCCCAACGGCGTACCATCGAGGTGCTCGGATTCAGCTACTCAGAGGATACTTGAGGTATAACTACACACCGTTCGCAGTTCTGAAGTCCCCTTCTATCTTATCTTAGCTATGTATTATCTTTCAAACATCTTGAATTTTGTTCAGACCTTTATTTATATCATTCTGGTAGCCCCTGCACTTGTGACACCAGATTCGGGGATGTATTGTGATGATTCGGTAGTTGTGGTCTTCCACACTTTATTTTAGTAATTGACTTCTGTTTAATTTAATTTGCTTAAAAATGGTTAAGATTATTTTAACTTTGGGTTGCCTAGCATGTGAAATGTAAGGCGCCATCACGGTCCTAAAGGTGAAAATTTCGGGTCGTGACAAGTTGCTATCAGACCACTAGGTTACTTAGGTATCACGAGTCACGAGCAAGCTTAGTAGAGTCTGAATGATCGGTACAGAGACGTCTATACTTATCTCTCAGAGGCTGTGAAGTTTACCGACGGACAAGGGCCAGAGCCCCCGGTGGAAACTATGACTAGGGGTAGAGGTCGAGGTCGCGCTAGAGGTAGATTCAGAGGCAGAGGTAGACCTCGGTCTAGAGCTCAAGAAGCATCACTTGTTGTAGAACCTCAGGTGGATTTGGAAGCAGAGGTTCCAATTCAGACTGTACCTGTTATACCAGTCCAGGTCACGGAAGGATTCATAGCTACTCTAGTACTCCAGGACGCTCTAGTCCGTTAGGTGAGCCTTATGGAGGGTGTGGATGTCACGCCCTAAAACCGAGGAGCACGACCGGCGCTCAACCAAGTGAACCCGACTGAGAAAGCCTGTTAGATTTCATTCTACCCAAATTCATCCGTGAATAAAGAGGAGATATACTCCGTTAATCAAATACTTAAGAGATTTCATTAACCGCTTCCATTTCATTGCCATTAACAACATCATTCAATATTTCCAAAATAGTAAGAGTTTATAGATTTAATGAAAAACATATTGCCAAATACCAACAGTTCTAATCCAATTCCCAACATCAAATACCACCCACAACCTGTCTACGGAGACTCTAAGTACAACTGAAGAGTAATATGGAAATGCAGGCAATAAGGCCCCGTCTATACCTCAACCACAAAGTACATGAGAAACAAAAGATACATGACCCCGAAATGAAGTGGGGCTCACCAAATCAGCTGAAAAGAGTGTACTGCTATCATTGATTAATGCCACCTGCTGTAGAATCACCTGCATCCATTAAAGATGTAGCGCCCCCAGCATTTTGAAAGAGGATTTCTAGCTATACATACTAGTACTGTCGAATAGCACTAGTAACTATAGCTAGAAATCCTCTTTCAAAATAGAATTCCCATATGATCTATGCGTGGAACACATAATATAATGTAATTTAAACAACCTGTACAAACAAGGACAACAAAAGGGGCACCTATAATGTGTCTCATTAGATCGTTCTTAGTGTTCACATATCATATTATACATTATGCATTTCATAGACCGTTCATAGTGTTTATTCATACAGTACACCTATACCTCTTATACACAATGCACATATGCATTTCATAGACCGTCCATAGGATTTCATATCACAATGGATTTCATAACACAATGTACCTATGCATTTCATAGACCGTCCACATGATTTCATATCACAATGTACCTATGCGTTCATAGACTATCCACGGGATTTCATAACACAATGTACCTATGCATTTCATAGACCGTCCACATGATTTCATATCACAATGTACCTATGCGTTCATAGACTATCCACGGGATTTCATAACACAATGTACCTATGCATTTCATAGACCATCCACGGGATTTCATATCATAATGTACCTATGCGTTTCATAGACCGTCCACAGGATTTGATAACACACTTATGCGTTTCATAGACCGTCCACAGGATTTCATATCATAATGTACCTGTGCGTTTCATAGACCATCCACAGGATTTCATATCACAATGCACCTATGCGTTTTATAGACTGTCCACGGGATTTTATATCACAATGTGCCTATGCTTTCATAAACCGTCCACAGGATTTCATAACATAATGTACCTATGCATTTCATAGACTGTCCATAGGGTTTCATAATACATTGGAAACAAAAGTACAAATACGTACATCTCATAACCTTTCACACCACTTATCACCTAATCCATACTTTCAATCACTTACAACATTATTATTTCATTGGTTCTCTTGGCCATACATATGATTCTTTATTCATGGAGCAATGGCCGTATTTCATATTCCACACTTTCATTTCTTCCCTTTCATAGATCATCATCATAATTATCAACAAGTAGAATATTCCGGAAATCATAACTTTAAGTTCATTAGTAATGAAGTCTTTAAACACAATCGATTTCTTTCCAATAAATGGAGTAAAATGATTGGCAATTGAAGCACAAATAAAAATCATACACAATTGCCACTCACGAATATGTAAGAATGCAAAACACATTGAAAATTACTTACAAAGCGTAGCATTAGCTAAAACAGCCACATATGGGCATCACTTGAGTTCATAAACTTTTAGCCGATTATATTGTCGAAATCAATTTTGGGATAGTTGAGTCAAAGCTCATTTCATAATCTTTCTCACATTATTTCATTTCATTGGCACCATTGGTCACAAGTATAACTTTCACTATTGGCACATTGGCCACACTTTATATCCCCAATTCACTGATTTCACTTCCAACCATCTTTATAAGTTATCAACAATAAGACATTCTCAATCAAGGCTTTAGGTACACATATGAGCAATTAAGAGTCTTAAGAATATTGAGATGTTTTCACACAATTTGGCATACTAACTTTAATTTGAAATACGATTCAAAGCTACAACATTTTAATACGCAACCCATACTTTGAAACTCACAGGAATATTATGGAATTCAATTCAAAGAGAGAAAGTTTAGCCAACATACATCAATTGAGCTTTCCTTAAATTACTGCAAAGTTCCGGAAATTCTAGCAATCCCAATCTATTTTGAGACACAACAAAATTTAACAACAATTAGGAAGATATTTATGGTCTCAGCTCCTTTGAGCATTTGATCAAACACTAGGTGTGCAAATTTAATCACAAGGTTCTTCTACAAGATCTCCTTCACTACACAACCCAATCCTTACTTATTTAAGCTCAACAGTCTTCCCACAAATCTTTTTGGTACATGCATGTATAGATAATACTCTCATACCCAAGAATCATACTCCTAATTAACCATCTTCTACCCAAATTTGAAATTGAAAACTAGGGTATGGATCCTTACCTCTTAGATGAAGAATTGGGTTTTCCTTGTTAATCGTTCAAGATTTGAGCAAGACTTGATGAATAATTAGCCTAGGGTTTTCTCTATCTAAAACACTCTGCCTTATCTCTAAAATATCAGAATATTTGCTCAAAAATGACCCTTTGCGTGCATTTAAAGAAGTAGGGTCGGGTTTTAAAATCCAAATAATGGAGCTCTGGAACAGGTTCTGCGGTCGCATATGCGACCGCATAGTGGTTAGGCAGACCGCATATCGGTCATATAATACTTGAAAAATGATCAAAAATCTGTATGTGTATGCGGTCACTATACGGTGTTGCCAGATTTGGCCCTCTCCTGCTCACTTCTGCGGCCATTATGTGCCCCGTAGAGTGATGATGCGGTCGCATAATCGACCACAAAAATGCACTTTTCTGCCAAATATTTTCCTTTACCTTCCGGTACATTGATCAAACACGTAAGCCTTGTCCGACACCATGAAATATTATTTTCTTTGCAAAACTTATGGTTTTACAATCAAGTACTTCGAAATTTTCCGGGGTGTTGCAGTGGACCAGAATGGTACATTTCCAGTGGCACAAGCCATCTCACAGGCTGGGGGAGGAGCACAAACTCCCACTACTGCCACTTCAGAGTAGATGGCTCCCCAGTATTAGGATCCAGCAGCCCCCCAGTTGGGGTAGTTCAGCCATTTGTTGTGGTACAGGACGGTGATAGGCCTGCCATGTCTTCTGAGGCCTTATTAAGACTGAATAAGTTTACTAAGCTCTTTCGAGTTCACTGCAGTGGTACACCTTCTGAGGACCTACAGGATTATCTTGACCGCTGCCATGAGGTATTGCAGAACATGGGTATAGTTAAGACCAATGGGGTCGATTTTGTTGTATTTTAGATGACAGGTTCTGCCAAGAGGTGGTGGAGATATTATACGTTGACCAGAACAATTGGATCACCTACATTGACTTGGGAGCAGTTCTCACGGCTATTTCTAGAGAAGTTCCTCCCTATCATATTGAGAGAGGATTACCGCAGGCAATCTTAGTGTCTACAACAGGGCAGTGTGACTGTTACTCAATATGAGACCTGTTTTGTGGATTTAGCCCGTCATGCTCTCCTTTTACTACCTATTGAAGGAAAGAGAGTGAGGAGCTTTATTGAGGGACTCACTCATACTATCAGGCTTCATATGGCTAAGGAGACTGAAAGTGATATTTCCTTTCAGGCGACTGCTAATGTTGCGAGGCGGATCGAGATGGTTCTTACACATAAGAGATGGCAGGGGTCTGATAAGAGGCCTCGTTAGTTCGGTGGGTTCAGTGGTGCCTCGTATGGAGGCAGGGGTAATTTTGGTAGAGGCCATCCTCATATTCCATTTAATTCGGTGCTCCAGGCATATCACAGTACTTCAGGTGGTCACGACCCTTACATGTCTCATTCCGACCATCTAGCTTACAGTGCATCACCAGCTCCTATTAATGTACCTCCGATCCAGAGTCATTAGAGTGGTTATCCAGGTCGACATGGCCAGTTCCAGGGTCAACAGTCATAAAAGCCGAAGACCTGTTATACTTATGGTGATCTGAGACACATTGCTAGATTTTGCCCTCGGGCATCGGGCAGTTCACATCAGCAGGGTTCACGTGTTATGATTCTACCACCAGTTGTTCCGCCACCTGCCCATTCAGCTAGGGGCAGGGGTCAGACAGCTAAAGGTAGAGGTCAGGCCATTAGAGGTAGAGGCCATCCAGTTAGAGGCTGTCCCAGGGACGCAGTTCAAAGTGGTAGGGCCCAGCCCTGATTTTATACTTTTTCAGCTAGGCCTGAGGCCCAGTCATCCGATGCAGTGATCACAGGTATGGTTCCAGTTTGCCATAAAGATGCTTCATTTGTATTTGATCCCGGATGTACTTATTTCTATGTGTCCTCCTATTTTGCTTCATATCTGGTTGTACCTCGTGATTCTCTGAGTGCTTCTGTGTGCGTGTCCATACTGGTGGGAGATTCTATTATGCTAGATAATATCTATCATTCATGTGTGGTTACTATTGGGAGTCTTGAGACTAGCGTGGATATTCTACTACTTGACATGGTAGATTTTGATGTCATCTTGGGTATGGATTGTTGTCAACTTATCATGTTATATTGGATTGTTACGCCAAAATGGTGACCTTAGCCATGCCGGGGTTAACTCGACTAGAGTGGAAAGATACTCTTGGCCATTTTACCAGCAAAGTTATCTCTTATCTAAAAGCTCGGCGTATGGTCGAGAAGGGGTGTCTAGCATATTTGGCTTATATTCATGATCCCAATGCGGAAGTTCCTTCTATGGATTTAGTTCCATTTTTCCTTGAATTTCCAGATGTATTTCTTGTAGATCTGTCGGAAATGCCACCCAACAGAGATATTGACTTTTGTATTGATTTAGCTCTGGGCACTCAGCCCAATGAAGGAGAAGTTACAAGACCTGCCTGATCAGGGATTCATTAGGCCCAGTGTCTCGTCCTGGGGTGCACCATTACTATTTGTAAAGAAGAAAGATATCTCTATGCTGATGTGTATAGATTATCGGCAGTTGAACAAGAACACTATCAAAAACAAATATTCGTTGCCATGAATTGATGACTTATTCGATTAGATTCAGAGTGCCAGGGTGTTTGCAAATATTGATTTAAGGTCTGGTTATCATCAGTTGAAGACTAGGGCATCCGATGTCCCTAGGATAACTTTTCGGACTCGGTATAGACATTACAAATCCTAATAATGTCATTTCGGCTAACAAATGCCGCAACAATATTTATGGATTTGATAAATCGGGTGTTCAACCTCTATTTGGATTATTTTGTGGTTGTATTCATTGATGATATCTTGATTTACTCCAGCAGTCGAGATGAGCATGAGCAACATCTTTGAATTATGCTTCAGACTTTGAAGAATAATCAGTTATATGCCAAATTTTCAAAATGCAAATTTTGATTAGACTCGGTTGCCTTTTTGGATCATGTTGTATCGGCAGAAGGCATAAAATATGATCCTAAGAAGATTGAGGCAGTTCAGAATTGGCCTAGACCTACTTTAGCTACAGAGATCCGGAGTTTCATGCATTTGACAGGTTATTATCGCCGGTTTGTGGAGGGGTTTTCATTTATAGTATCCCCACTGACCAAATTGACCCAGAACGATA